>JANIJH010345941.1:0-19113 GCA_024520975.1 Erythroxylum areolatum
CGGGAACTTCCCGGAACAAAAAAGTTTTGTTTTCCGCACCGTGGGCATGTGATGCTCACACCGGGATTTTCCTACACTCTGTTATTTTCTCTCTTCTTCCCACCATCAACGCCGTCGGTCCTCTTCATCCCAAGCTTCCACCGTCAATTTTTGCTCCCTTTTTAGTCCATCGTGCATCATTTTTAGGTAACAAAACTATTAGGTTTATTTTGTCTCCAAACAAAGGTGTTAAATGCTTATAAAAGAGTGTGCTTTCAGCTCACTTTAGCTATTATACTTCCAAATTGTTCCTAAAATCAAATATGAATAAAAGTGAGTGTCTTAAGCATTTTAAAGCATTAAGCACTAAGTACCATAGATTAAATGTATCAATAATTAATCACATATCAAGTTCCCCCATACTTAGCTTTTGACTGTTCTCTAGAAAATCATCAAAATCAAAGTCACAAACCAAAACACTCTTATTATATTTCCCAAGAGTAGATAGTTATAAGCAAAGAGAAATAAGTTCTAAAACCATAGCAAGAACTCAACATTCCATGCTTCTACTCATAACCAATCAACATTCATCACCCTTATAAACTGAGCAATCTAAAGGCAGGCTTGGACAAAATGTGTTTAAATAATATAGATCCATAGGTACACTTAATCATGACATTTCACAACTTTGCATATTATTTCATTTCTCAACTGTTAAGATTCACATGCATAATCATAAATCAAAGCACTTTTCTAAGGTTGTAATTTAAGCAAGGATAAGGTGAGATATATTTGGGTAATGTAGCATAAATGACATCAAAGCTAGTGAAGCAAAAGTAACACTCAATGCAACATCAAGCACACAAGCTAAAATTCATTCAAAATAAGGTACCATTAGCTATAATGAATGCGACAACTGTTTTTCATACCTCAAATTCAAGCTATCACACCATAAACCATATGAAACATAACCAACTAGAAGGGATCACTCATAAAATTGATGATAACAATACATTGAAACTATAAGGACTGATCCTTTAAAACAACATCTACCTTATTTGCAACATACTCAAATCACCTATTCAATACAATTGTAGAAGGTGAAACTAATCATGAATAACTTTTCAAAACAATTGCATTTCCTCCTTGACACTTTTATTTAAACATATATTTTTTCTTTTTTCTTTTTTCTATTTTTTTACTTTTTACTTTTTTCTTAATAAAAGTTGAAAGAAGTTACATTAACACTAGAATTCATTGATAAGAGATAAAGCAACATTCCAGTCATTATAACCAACCCAACATATATGCACACCCCCACACTTATACTTTGGTACATTCACAATCATCAACAATCACAAATGCTCCACTAGCTTCAAAGCTTGGTTAGGACATTTGGTTAGGACATTTGGTTACGTTTAAAGCATATAATCTGGTTAGCATAAAAGGAAAAGGAAAATAAAGCTCAAGGGGCTTAATAAAGGGAAGATTTGTATCAATAGGTAGGCTATTTTGCTAATGTAGCTTATGAAACAAAATTTGCCTATATCATTTCCATGTTCACCCATGTAATAAAAATGTGGTCTTGAATAAAAAACAAAACAAAGTCACGCTGTACAAGTCATGAAGGTCACACGTAAACAAAAGACAAGGAGACTAATATGGATGTGCTAGTCTATATAGGTTTAAAATCTCATTGGTTTGTATCTATCGCTAGTCACTACTATTATAAAGATAATGCATATTGTCCAATCATAAGAGTAAAAGTACACGCTCAAGTTGCCATGGATTCTTCTAGTTAATTCACTCTCTAATTATAACTATATAGTCTTTAAAGCAATGGAAAAAGAGAAAATATTTATTTGTTTATTTGATTTTGAAAATGCCTAAGAAACCACATAAACAGCAATTAAGCTTAAAAACATGTATAAAAATTGAGATCCCTACCCCATGCTTAAAACTTGCATTGTCCCCAATGTAAAGTCAAATGTAAGAAATGGAGCATTTAATGAAAATAACAAATGTGAGAATGTATATAAAAGGAGATCAACTTCCTTTAGGTTGCCTCTCAAGTAATGCCTTTATTTATTATCATTGGCTCGACTTCATATTGCCCTCATCAAGTTACGAAATTTTGATCCCCAGTAATCATAACTTTAACATTTTCTGTTTGACCTTAATTACAGTAAGGCTTGAGTTGATGGCCACTTACATGCAATGTCTTCCATGTTTTTAAACTTTTGATCTCTACTGCACCATAAGAAAGAGTATTAGTTATCACTAAAGAATCGACCCAATAGAGAAGACATTTATGTGGAAACAATTTATGTTTAGCACAATAAACAAGCACTTTTGACCACTGATAAAAGCTTTTTGATGAGACATTAAAAGCTTTGGTCTTCACTTTCTTTTAAATCACTTTTTGTTTATATGTATGTTTCCACATACAATCTTCTTATACTGAAAGGTCAACTGCATTAATTGCAAAACTAGAGCAGTCATTGTGGGAGTGCTTATTAACATCAAAAATGTTAAAATGAGTAACTTCCCCATCAAATTCTATCGTGAGGGTACCATCATGAACATCTATCTTAGTTTGGGCCATATTGAGAAGCAGCCTCCCTAGTAAGATAGGTATTGGGTTATAGGAAGCTTCATCATTCATACCAATCACATAAAAGTCAACAAGAAATATTAGCTTATTTACTTGTACAAGCACATCCTCAATCACCCCATCTGGGTAAGCACTAGACTGATCAACCAATTGTATGGTAATAGTAGTTTCTTTTAATGGCCTTAAGTTTAAAGAAGCATACATAGAACGAGGCATAACATTAATTGATGCTCTTATATCTAACATGGCTTGTTTAATCTCAGTGTTACCAATTTTGCAAGGATAGTAAACATGCCTATGTCCTTACATTTAGGAGGTATTTTCTTTTTGAAAACTACATAAACAGTTTCACTCATCCTAATCATTTCATTAGCTTTTACTTACACTTGATCTTGTATAATTCCTTAAGGATTTCTGTATACCTTGGCACCTACTTGATTGCTTCTAATAGTTGAATATTCACCTCAACCTTCCGAAAGGTCTCCTAGATCTCTTTATCCTTATCCTCCTTATTTAACTTTGCTAGCCTACTAGGAAAAGGTGGAGGATTATTCTTTTCATTAATTGGGATTCAACATTTACCTCTAAGCTTGATGAATGGTTTTCTCCATTTCCCAACTCCTTCTCAATTTCTTCTTTATTTGCAATCCTCAATGGAGTCCTCTTGGAAACCTCAAGCTCCTTGACTTTAACATTCTGTTTTCATACTAAGGGTTAGAACCCTAGATTTCTGTAGTTGAGAAATAAGAAATAGCATTGAGAGATTAGAAAAATGTGTTTTCATAATCATGCATAATATGGTATTCATACAAGTGAAACTGATTGTTTTCCACACATTTTGATGAGTATAAATGCGCTCATTTGGCATTCTTCGGGTGTAATTGATATTTAATGTGATTATAATGTGAATTGTGGATTATGTGTCTTAAAAATTGAGTTGGTGTGAATATGTAGTGATTTAGAATTTTTGGAGAAATTTGAGAATTTTCTAGAATTGAGGATATTTTTGGACTAGGTAAAATGCTTAGTAGTGAGACAATTGATAAACAGTAGCAAAAATAGGTGTCAAATGGTAGTGGAAAATTTTGATAAGTGACATTAAGATTTAATGACAAGTGTCATAGAAAATTGGGAGACAGTTGGATTAGAAATGAGGAAACAAATGGATTAGTAGTATGAAAGACCAAAGAGAGATCATAAGAAAGTGACATGTGGAAAGAGACAAGTGTCACTTGCCACACCACTTGTCTTCACCCTCGACACCCGTATAAAAGACCATCTTTCATTTTCCCTACTACTTTCTTTCTTCTTCTCTTCTTTTCTTCTTCTCTTCTTCTCTCACTTACGATATTCTCCTGACCCAACCATCAAGATTAAGCTTTGCTAAAACCCTTCATCTAGCCACTTCAAGTAATTACTTGTCTTCACTTTGGTGATGAAAGCCCAACCTTTTCCTCCTTAAAAATGAGCTGCTCGTGTGATGTGGAAAGCTAGGGTTCATGTGATTTTGAAGAGTTTGGAGTTTTAAATAAGTAAGTATCGTATAGTTCTTCATAATTTGTAAAATTAAATATGTATCATGATAGTTAGCAGTTAAATGTTTATAAAATGAAGTTGTTTATTTGCTGAAACATGAATGACAAACTTGGGTGTGTCCATGTCTTGATTTTTCATATTTGATGAACAATATTTCATAAGATGTTGAGATGATTTTTAAAACAAAAACGTCATTATGATGATGTAAAAAGAGTGTAGAAATTTTTGATAGGTAAATGAGTGTTTCATGCTCTGTTTTCACTGTTTATATACGTGGATCTCTTTGGGTGTTATACAGATGGATTAAAGTGAGAAGTATTTAAAGAATGCTAGTGTAATATGATGTCTTGAAATGGTAAGGATAAAGGTGATAGCTAGAGACAAAATGAAGGTGTTAAAGAAGATGAAGAAATACATAAAATATGATGAATATACGTATATGATATGTTCTGTTTTTGATGTTTATGATCAATCATAGATTTTGATTTGCGTTTGAATGAGTTGAACTGAAATTTAAATAGGAATGAAGAGGTAATAATGAGGACATAAGTTAGAAATGATAGACTAAGCAAAAGAGATGAGTTAGTGATGATATTGTGTTGTTTCGTAAAATCTGGGTAAGTTTTGTCTATCACGATCATGCACAAGCACGACTGTGACAGAGAGGGAACCTTAAAGGAGTTGCATGATTGTGCACAAGCACGATCGTGATAGAGAGGATTCAGCAAGCAGTGCACAATCGTGCACAAGCACGATCATGACAATGAGAGTGCAATGTTGTTTGACAATTTTAAAAACCCTTCACTCTTTTGACCATAACTTCTTCTCCAGACATCAGATTGAATTGAAATTTAAACCACGAACTCCTCACACATTGTTATTCCTCTCCATAAAATTTAATGACCATATTAATTTTTTAGGAAAGGATTGATAATGATTGATTGATGAGTTTAGGATGAAAATGATGAAGTGTGCTAGAATTTGTTAAGCAGAATGTTTTCACTGAATAGGCATCTATATTTTGGCAATATATTGATCGATAGATGTCCAAATGGAATGATTTTAAGTTCAGATTAAAATGTTTAATATGGCTAAAGAATATGATTTTAATTCTATCTCTATTAGTTTCAGAATTTGGCTTAGAGTTAAGTACTGAGTGTTGTTCTAGTTTGAGTACAATATGAAATTTTTTGTGTATAACTTGCCAAATACTAAACTGAATTGTATATAATTTAGTTCATTATAAATTTAATACATATAGTAACATTTGTTTAGAAGAGTCGATTGCCTAAGTACTTCATTTTCTTTGTCATAATGGCCATCAAAAATTGACCCAAAAATCTATTTTGAGAAAAGCTGGAATGATTGATTGATGATGTTATAACTTAGTGAATGAATTGTTGATATCAAAGTACAAAAGGCATGAGTATAATAAGAATTAAGATGATCATATGATAATAGTTGCGATTCAAAAGAGTTGAGTAATGTGTGTTATGTAAAGGTGAATGAGAATTGGATATTATAAGAGCATATTTTGCTAGAAAAGAAATGATGAATAATTGAATTATGACATTAGAATAATCAAGTTTTCTTAAAGTGTAAACCTAAGAATAAGCTAGACATATACAAATGATAAGGTTTGATTGATCAAAAGATGTGATTAAGGAAACATACTTGGAATAGTCAAATTAAGCATGCATTATACATTATAGGAAGACAAAATGAACCAACGTGGAAAAGGAAAACATCCTTTCAAGAAGAAGAATATGAAACATGTGAAATGTTATAATTGTGGTAATAAGGGCCACTTTGCTCGAGATTATACCAAGCCTAAGAAGGTACAACTTTATAGTACAAACATTTATTCTGTGAATGTTTCTCATTCTGTTTTTCTAATTGAATCACATCCTTTAAAATTTGCAAATTGAGGAGCAGCCAACCATATATCAAAGGATAGAGATGCCTTTATTGAGTTTCGTAAACTCCCACATGGTAGTCAATGGCTTTATGTAGGTGACAATTCCAGAGTTGTTGTATAAGGAATTGGCAAATATAAATTAGACATGCGTGGAGGATGACCCCTTATCCTACATGAAGTATTATTTGCTCTATAGATTTGTATGAATCTTTTATCTATATTGATGTTGGTTAGACTTGGTTTCAATATAAATTTCAACAGCAGTGGAATGGATTTGTATCTTAGATCTATTTATTATTGTCATGGTTTTTTAAGTGATGGTTTTATTATACTGGATGTGTTGAAGAAAAATAATAATATTAGTTATTCATTATTTACATCTAGTAATTCCAATAATGATGCAACTTTGTGGCATGCTAGACTATGTCATATTGGTCAAAATCGAATCAGTTGATTAGCTAAAGAAGGGCTTTTAGGTAATCTAAGACAAGTAGATCTACCCACACATAAGCATTATTTAGCTTGTAAAATGGAAAGAAAGATATTTGGAAAGGAAACACAAGCTTTATATCCATTACAATTAATTAATTCTGTCATCTGTGGTCCAATGAATGCAAGGGCTAGATGTGGGGCAGTTTATTTCATCACATTCATAGATGACTATACTCGATATGGTCATGTCTATTTGATTTCTCATAAATTGGAAGCATTCGATTGTTTTATAAAATATATGAAATTGGTTGAGAATCAATTAGATAAGAAAATAAAAGCATTACGAATTGATCGTGGACAAGAATTCTTATCAAAAAAGTTCAAGGCTTTATATGATGAGAAAGGAATAGAAAGGCAATTAATAATTCCTAAAACCCCACAACAAAATGACATTACTGGAAGATGAAATAGGACGTTATCAGAAATCATTAGGTCCAGGATGGCCCAAGCAAATTTACCAATCACTTTTTGGGGTGAAGCGTTGCTAGCAGCCACCTATGTACTTAATCGTGTGCCCACGAAATCAGTTACTAGCAAACCATATAAGTTCTGGACTGGTAGGAGACCTAATGTGTCAAGTCGCAGGCCTTAGGGATGTGCAGCCTATATTCATGATCTCTCTCATAAACATGGGAAATTATTCCCAAGAGTGAGAAAAAGTATTTTTATTAGATACTCGGAACACTCAAAAGGATACGTGTTCATTAATGAATAAGGTAATGGAGGTGTAACTGAATTTGAATCACGAGATGTAACATTCTTAGAGAATGATTTTCCTAAGCAAAGTGAAATAAGTAAAGACCTACTATTATATGAGTCGCTCAATCAGAATGATTCTATTGCAAAGAATCAAGATGAGGAACTTCAACCAAGTGGGAGCAATTCTATATAAAGGTTCTCTATGATGACTAATCCAAATGGGAGCAATCAGATCAATCATGAATTTGTTTATGATGAACCTCGGTTAAGACGAAATAATTGAGGAATAATTCCCTGATGTTGTTTTGAGATTGAAGGAGAAATTAATATGATTATTCCATAAGAGGAAGAAGAGCCAAGGAATGTAAATGAGCCTCTTACTAGCCCTGCTAAAGAAGAATGGATGAAAGCAATGAAAGAATAAATGAATTCTTTAAGCTCCAATCAAGTATGGGACTTGATTGATCTCCCTGAAGGGCGTAAAGCAATTGGGACCAAGTGGGTTCTCAAAATAAAGCAAAAAGCTAATGGTAATATCAGAAGATATAAGGCACATCTTGTAGCAAAAAGATATACAAAAAAGGAGGGAGTTGCTTACGAGGAAACCTTTTCACCTATTATGAAGTTTGCTTCAATCCGTCTTATTCTGGCTATAATATCCAGTATGGATCTTGAATTTTATCAAATGGATGTAAAAATTGCTTTTCTCAATGGAGAATTAGATGAAGAAATCTATATCGAAAAACCTGAAGGTTTCATTAAGATAGGAAATCTATATCGAAAAACCTGAAGGTTTCATTAAGATAGGTGAAGAAAATAAAGTATGTCGGTTATTAAAATCAATTTATGGCCTGAAGCAGTCTTCAAGACAATGACATATTCATTTTCATAACATAATCATTTTGTATGATTTTCAAATGATTGATGAAAACCATTGTGTGTGCGTTAAGAGATCCAAAGATAAATTCGTGATTTTATCTTTATACATGGATGATATATTGATTGCTTATAAGGACTGCATGTTTCTTACGCAAATTAAAGATTGGTTATCATCTGAATTTGAAATGGAAGACATAGGTGAAGCGATATACATTATTGGAGTCAAGATTTCAAGAGATCGTTCGAAAAGATTGTTATTGCTTTCATAAGCGATGTACATTCAAAGAATTCTTGAACGATTTCGTATGCAATATTGCAAACCAATTGATAATCCTATTGCCAAAAATGAAGGCCTTAGTAAGAAAAATTGCCCGTTAACACCATAAGAAAGGGAACAAATGAATAATGTTCCCTACTCTAGTGCAGTTGGAAGTCTTATATACGCAATGATGTGTACAAGACTAGATATTTTTTACACTATTGAAATGGTGAGTAGATATCAATCAAATCTAGGCTAAGCACATTAGAAAGTAGTAAAGAGAATATTGAGGTATCTAAAGGGAACTATAGACTATGCATTATGTTATCAAGGCAATGATCTATGTATACAAAGGTATATACAGATGCAAACTGGGGAGGAGATTTAGATGAAAGAAAATATACCTCAGGATATATATTCTTACTAAATCATAGAGCAATATCATAGAAAAGTAAGAAACAATCTTGCATTGTATTATCCATAATGGAAGCTGAATTTATAGCATTCTCAACTATAGTATAAGAGGTTATGTGGCTTTATCAATTCTTAGTGCATTTGGGAGTCATTAAAAGCAAAATTAATCCAGTGAACATCAATTGTGATAGTCAAGTTGTAATCGTTTATACTAAAGACCCCAAATTTTATTGTGAGACAAAGCGTTTAGATACCAAGTATAATTATATGAAAGATATGGTTACACGAGAAGAAGTGAATATGAGATATATATATACGCGAGATATGATAGTAGACCCAATGACAAAGTCAATTTCTAGAGATGTATACATTGGGCATGTAAAGTCATTAGGACTATGTAGATGTTGAAATGTACTAATAAACATTTCTCTATGTATGTTCGCTCATTCTAATGTCATATGTTTGGATATAATGTATGATGAAGATTATAAATTATCTACCATTTGATTCATGAATATATGTGTTTGTGTATAAATATATTTTGGGATAAATCGTAAGTATGTGAGATAGATTATAGATTGGCCCTCTCACACGGGAAATCACCTCTAGTGTTTATGCTCGCTAGAGATGAGGCATGTTTAAAGTTTATTATCTAAATGATAATTAAGAGCGAGAAACTTAAACCATAAATGCCATAAAGAAATTGGTTCAACATGTAAATGCCACAAAGAAATTGGTTCAACATGATTTGTTAATCACTATATCTGTCTTACGTTACTAGATGTGAGTTCTGAATAGGGTTTGAGTAGATAAGTGAACTCAAGTTAAACATTGAGTATGCTTGAACTATCATTTGTACAGTATTTCTTAAATGAAAGATGTTCAAGTTAAACGAAGTGGGTAAATACTGTAGCACATGAATCGTACCATGTGTGCATAACTGACCATAAAAAGAGATTAATGTAAGTTGCTAGATCTCATCTTACAATATGTGAGACCCTTGAGGTTGAGAAGGACCTCATCATATACCCTTATGACTTTCGTTTCATTCTTGAGAATTGAATTTAAGGTTTTTTATTTTAGGTTATTGCCAAAAGATTATGCAAGATGTGATCCTATGGAATAACTCTAGGAAAGAAAAATTAAATTTAATTCAAAAGAGAATTAAGAACAGAGGAAGGGAATTTATTTTTAGATCATTGATGCACATGAAAAGTATTAATAGATTGTTGGACACCGTTTCCAGAGCCCAACATTCTAGAATATCATAAGACGTAAACGTGCGTGTTATCTTATAGGATTATTTCAAAGAACCCTCATTAGCCATCATCCTACAAGAGTGGTGTGCCCACACCAGTCAATAATCAAAATCACAATTTGACTCTTTTAAAATAATTTTAGGTCTAAGTCTCTAGTTTAATTTGAAGCAAGAACCATCTCAATCGGAGTTCTATAGATGGAGTTATGCTTAAGAAGCCAAAGTATGTTCATACCCCAATCATGCTCTCTCAACTGACCCCTCACTATCTCTTCATCAATCTTTGTCCAATCAAAACCAAAAGCTACTACTTTTTATGGAGAATCCCTCCATTTGGAGGTCGAATTATGAAGTTATGGCCAAAAGAATCAAACATGTTTATATCCTCAATCATATTGTACCTATCTTAGGAAAATTGGCATAACTTTCTCTGGAAACCTCGGATTGAGGTCATTCTTAGACAGTTTGAAAGAGGACTTCTAGATCTACAATTTTATGAAGACCACAAAGTGAGATTTTTCCATTTAGAGGGTCAAAAATGCAAATTTTCATGAGTGTACAATGTATGTCTGTTAAACAGACATATACGGGGTTTGGGGCCATTTTAGACCCGAAAAGGTTTGTTTAACAAACCTAAAGTCCTTCTAACGGATATTGGGGATACCCAAGCCCCTCCAAAACCTCTCCAATGCTTCCTACATTCATTCTAACATTACTTTCACCCATAATCGTCCCAAATTCACTTCTCCTAATGCAATAACACTCCTTAAACATTTAATTACCAAAATGATTTCATAAATCTCCCAAATCTCAACTTAAATGATTCATCACATGCAACAAATTCTTTTTTTTCACCATAGCTGTTATGATATACATCCTATGCAGCATTACCAGCTTATAATGCTCATATCTCTTAACTCCGATATCCAAAATTTACATACTTTATATCGTTGGAAAGCTAAGAGGATAAACTAAAAATTCCAATAAGAGTAATTTTGTCTAATTTAGCCAAGATTAATTTAGTTTTTCCCTTGACGTCAGAACATAATTCCTATCTTTCTTTGCCATAATACATCTTACTTACATGTAACAATAATTTGTATTCAAAATTTATCATCTCAATTTGATAACTTCTTTAAGTGTACCTAATTCCAACTTAACCTCATCCTTAATTAATTCATATTTCAACTCCACCTCATCGATACACAAATTCACATTTCATTAACATCATAAAATAAAAGTTTACAAAGCTTTAATGCCATTTCAAGCCGCATAACATCATCAATATCAAAATCCAAAATAGAAAAGATACAAAACCCAATAATTCTCGAAATGCGTCTAAAGCCTTGTTTTTACAAAATCTAACTTAGTATACAAAAGCATTGCAAAAAATAGAATGATGCCTCAACTATTAGTTACTTCATCTCATTCTCTTCATTTGAAGATGGGACAAAAAAGGGAGTGAGCTTGAAAGCTCGTGGGTAACAAGTTTATAATGAATAACAAGCAAAATCATTTAAAATGTTCATTGTCATAGAAAATCCTCATTGAATCATAAAACATATGGTTCTTAAATTTTCAACCAAATTCATAATAAAACAAATCATGTATGCATAAATCTTGTCAACATATCATGAACACATAAACACATCAGAATGGTTTGGGTGATTCCGCAACAGAACGTACTACACATTTCCTATAAAGGTCCTGTGTAGCCGTAAACAAAACATACTATTGCAATCCTACAAAATGGTCTTACATAACCGTGAACTTATGGGAGTCCATGAAGGAGCTCCATGCCACTAGCGGGCAGGCGGGAGAAGCCTTTTAGTCAAAGTGCACTTAATAGACAGAACAGACCACCACAAACCCACATAACATGTTATTCATAACTTGACAATCGATTGCCCAAATGGCACATTTCAAAAACTTATTTTTCATGAACATGAAATATTTCATATGAATTTCCATCATCATTTCACAATTCATCAAACAAATTCAAATACCAAGCATAAAGCAATTTCTCAAATCATTCAAAAGCAACAAATGCCACAATTATAAAGCAATGAGAAATCATTTTATTCTTTTGACTAAAAAGAAAACATAATAGCTCATTATCTAATTATAAACATGAAACCCACTTTGATTTCCTTGCTTAAAACTTTGCTAAAAAATGTCTCTTCCCTTGCTTCTCTTGCCTCTCTTGATTTCCTTCATCAAAGGCAAAATTTCCATTTAATAGGAATATTAATTGAGAACCCAAAGACACATATTCATAAAATTGATCCTAGAATTCTTAAACCTATACATTTCTTAAGCTTTATGAACCAAAACCTTTTCAAAAATCCAAAAGATTAAAATCAAACTTACGTTGAATCTTTACCAAACAATGAGTTTCTTGGCTCTAACGGAAGCTCTAACCTTCCTCTTCCTTTTTCCCTTCTTACACAACCCCAAAATCTCTCTTAAAAGCTAAGCAAAGATGAAACCTAGCATTTTCTTCTTTCTTTCCTCTCAAAACCGAAATTCTCTCCTTCTTCTCTCTTCTCTTCGTTTCTTCTCTCCTTTTCTATCCTCCAATCATGTGTTTCTCCTTCTTAAACACAAGACAACACTTTATTCTTCCCACTTTACCCTTAATGAGCATCAATTGTCCATTTTGCCCCATTTCCTCATGCCTTATGACTTTAGTGCTTAAGTGATCTTCCCAAAATGCCCTCATACATATATACTCTTACCATTTAATTCAACTAAACTATATTTTAAAATCCTACCAACATTAACATAATAATTAACTCTAAATAAAATAATTAATCTAGCAAGACCTCAAAATTATTTAAATCATGCCTAACTCCTTCCAAAAATCTAGGCCCTTTTCTAATCAAGAAATTGAAAGAATTTGATAACACTTCCTTCTAGAAAAATGTTTCTCATTGTCTTAAGTTTCTAATAACACCAAAATTATTCAATTTGGTTCAGAAATCTAAAAGTTATATCCCAAACATTTTAGACTATTCATATGATGAAACAATATTCTATGCTCAACTTCCAAAATTGAAATTCTTAGAAACTGAAATTTAAACTTGATTTCATCAGACAATTTGTAGCTCTATGTCTCTAAATTATTCCAAACCAAAAATCATCTCATTTGGATAACTAAAAAGAAAATGTTATAGCTAAAACATCGAAGCATACTCAGTGAACATGTTTCAACTACATTAACTTCCAACATTTCACATATAACCCATCTTGTACCTAAATCATCTTTTCTACTTAATTTCAAATTCAAGAATTCTTCTTTTTCTTTACATATGACTAATTGCCAACAATTTCTCATTTAATAGTTCTAACTTCTAAGAAAATTTTGGGGTCCAACATAGATGGCCATCGCTCTTTGGTAGAGAATGTTTGAATACAGTCATGACTCAAGAAACTAAATGAGATCAAAGAAAAGTGAAAATACGAGATATGACCTAGGGTATAGTATACAATGTCTACTCAAGGACTTATAATTCCAAGGATCAATTTATTAATCAAGATTTCATATACTCTTAACATGTATATGGCAATGTACTCTCGTCGTGTGCTGGTCACATCGGTTATTAAATAAGTATAAGAACTGCAGAGATATTTTTAATGAGATTAATCCCATTATGTTTGAGTGGGAGATTAATGACTAATATACACCCATGAAGGGTATAATAGTCAATACGCTTGAAATAACTACTAAAGGTAGTTATATGAAGACAATAATAAACGAAATGTTGAAGATGTAAAAAGATCTCTGCGTATATTTGCTTCTTCAATTTTTTCTTCCCTCAAGTTTACACAAAGAAGAAGAATAACTCTACAGTAAATTGGAAACAAAAAGCTCTATAACTAGTGGAATCATGACACGAATCCAAGTACATGATTCTTTGTTTTATATGCATATGAATAGATCCTGTTTGACGTGATCTCTGTGTGATTGTGTTTTATCTTGTTTATTTTGTAATAGGTGGATTACTCTCTCAAGTTATAATCACTAAGCCGTAATTAATAAACCTTAATTAAGTCGCATTATCGAACATGTAATCTCGATTAACAATTAGCCCACAACCTAATCAGATCTTAAGCATTCTATTAAACAATTGGGTCTACATATGAGATCGCTCTCTATATAATTACCTATTTAACTATTTACTTGGTCTATTAAATTGTTTAACTATCATTAACCAACCCAATCATTTTGCATTCAATCCACTCTCTCAATTTATTACCGCAATTACAATAAATAATCACAGCACCCAGATGAATTAACACAAAAACAAATAGATTAACACTAAATTAATAACAAATCCTTAAAGAAAAGTTAGAACATCCTTAATTCAATATTCATCATCATCAATCCTATCTCATACATCACATGAAGAAATAAGAGATGGAAAGAAAAGAGTATTACCTGAAAGGATTCAAAGTGGAAGCACCCAAGGTGCATCCCCTTCTTCTCTCTTTACAAGCTTCTTCTTCCTTAGCTTCTTTCAAAAATGGCAAGAATGGAGGCTCCCCTAGGGTTCTTTCTCTTTTCCTTTTATGGTATTTTCTATTTAGGGCAAAACTTAGGTTTTACTTGATCCCTAAAAGTCCTAAATAGCCCCCCAAATTTGAGTTTTAGAAGTCAGTCCGTGTCTACTATCACACAGGCCGTGCAAAGGACTTCACCAAATCATTCACCACCTCTTCATAAAGGAGACATATATAGGATTCTGGTTAGAGATTTACTGAATAAATCTAATATGGGTTACATTAATTCCACTATCAATCTCCTTCCGGATATGGTTTGTAGTGCTCCAAAGGCATAACATCAAAGAAAGGATAAAGTTTGAAGTATAAACTAGAATGTATGTGTTATACAAACTATCCCAGGAACGCTATAACCACCTTTCCTTTGAATTCTCTTACATGAAAGGGATATGGTTCACCCACTTGGATGTGTTTAGTATTTCTCTAACATCAATAAATTGGTGGTAGATCATCAAGTAGGCTACTATACTCGAATTAAACTCCAAATGGGAAAAGAAGGTATTTGTTCTCAAGTTAGAAATAATCATGCAGCTAATATAAAGGACTAGGAATAATTTGACATTCAAACAAGAGCTACATAAGTCAATAAAAGAAGCAATAGACAAATTTCTTCAAAAGATGAGACTATTGGTTAAAGCAAATGAATCGAGGGATATAATTTCATCAATTGTAAAACTAAAACTCTTCTAAATGATTTAGTGACCAGAATTATGCTATTAGCTATCTAGGTTCATTTCCATTATTATGTTTGTACACTTGCATTACTTAGTTATAATTAAATGATTCAATTACCTTTAAAAAAACAATCATGCTCTAAACATGTAGTTAATATTTTAATAAGGACTTCAATTTCTATATATTATAATTAAACAATCTAAATGCAGATAAAATATATGAAAATATGTAACATATAAAATCCAACGTATAAAAATAATCAAATTTTATACATAAAAATATCAACTCGTACTTAAATCTTTTTTAAGGATAAAGTATGCTTGTTTAAATCTTGTTATTAATATCATAGTCTTATTTTTAAATAATATTTCCAACTTTTTAAAAAATAAATTAAATTAAACTATTCATTCTTAAGCAAATTAAATTTTTATTCCAAATATAAATTTAATTTAATTTACAAATATTTTTCAAATCTAATTAGAAACTTTTTTGTAACTTCTTTAGCTCCTTTAATAATTGAATTGAAAATAATTTTCAATAGATTACTCTTTTTTAATTTAAATAAGTTAGATTAGATCAGGACAAAGCCAAAGCGATACAAAAGGCAACAACCCCAATAAGCAAATAAAATGGTCTTATAAAGTCAAAAATCCAAACCAAAACAATATGAAAGGAATGTCAATCGAAAGATTATCTTACCAACCAAGCTAAACATACAAGTAAGCAATTAAAGTAAAGACTATTAGAGATGCTTGTAAAGTCTAATCTCAGAGTTCACTTAATTTATTAAAGATTAATTGCAAGTCTAAGTGAGTAGATGTAGCACTTGAATACTCCGCTTAGAGATTCCATCTAGAGGCCATTTTAGGAGAAAATGTTAGGCTTGCTCCTTTTATGACAACTATTTCCCTAATCATTCTTAAGGTTTCTAGCATCACTATGTTGACTTTTGATTAAAACTCTTGAACATCCTTTAATTCCTTTCCTACCATAAGATGTACAAAGAAAAACCAAAAGTTATTTGGAGTACGTTAGCATAATTCATGTTTAGAAGCTAAGGGCCTAAAGCCCAAAGAATGATACCCTCCATTCATTTTCCTTGCAAGTAACTCCGCATCTAACCTAGATATCACTTTAAAGTAGCTTACAGTTTGAGTAGTCAAAGGAAAAATAAGTTATAGACTTAATATGTAATTAATATTGATCTAAGGAATGTAATTACTTTTGACTCTGTCAAGTGTAGTCAATTATTCCTTGACTGCTAACCAACATATAAAGGACACCTTAAAAGCTAAGTGTTCATACCACCAATTTGTACCAGCTGACCTTAGGTGCTGAGCCTTAGAGGAAGTCTTTATAGGATTTATTCACGAACAAGCCTGAAAAGTGTCTCAACCATATTAGTCTTCTTACTTATTGTAATTTAGGAAAACTCTCCCTAAAAGTTTAATAAGCAAGACATTTTAATCTTATTAGATTATAACCTTACCTTATATAAGTTTTATTCAATCATAAGAATATTTTATAATATTTAAAGGAATCTCAAAATTAAAAATTTTAATTTAATTAAAAATTTTATTATTTAGTTAAATATTAATTTCTTGATTAATTAGAAAATTGCTCCTTAATTAATTATAAATCATTTAATAATTTAATAAAGAAAACTCTTTTTTCTTCATTAATAAAAAAATATTTTTAAAATTTAAATAATAATTATGATAGAAATATCTCTAAAGAAAAAATAAATCAAAGTTAAAAGTTCTTTTTTGGTTGTGGAATAATGACTTGAACGTCAAGCAAGGTTTTAAAAGCATAGTAAATGACATGACCAACTTTCCCAACTTTTTGGTCCAATATAACTCCTACTACATAGTTCCTAGCATCACAAATAACCTTGAAAGGTGAATCTCAATTTGGTGGTTGGATCACTAGTGCAATGGTTAGCAACCTGTTTAACTTATCAATAGCTTCCTTGCATGCCTCATCAAGATCAAATAGTAAATCCTTTTCTAGCATCTGTAAAGCAGTAATAATTTAAAAAATTAAATAACAAAAAATGATTAAACTTCTTGCATATTAGTAGGGTAAGGCTACAATGCAATTAGGTTTGTCTTAGACTTATCAACTTTTATGCTATTAAAAGAAATAACATGTCCTAAACCTATACCTTATTTTACCTTAAAGTGACATTTTTCTAATTTAAGTCAAAGTTATTTATACATACATACATACATACATACATACATACATACATATATATATATATATATATATATATATATATATATATATAATATTAGTGAGAGGTTATCTGAGCATTTCAAAAAAGACCATAAACATTTAAATTATCCATAAAGATATCTATGATGGACTTAATATATTCTTAAAAGATACGAACTTATTGGAATGTAGCTAGATCATTACAATTCCAAGTGACATTCTATACTATACAAAAGTATCAAATGGACATGTATTGTTTTCTCTACTCATGGTGCCTTTACTGTTAAATAAGGCTCTACTCCCTCCTACTATTTTGCTATAGCATCTCTGCATCACCTTACTAGAACATAGGCTTTGTTGATCTTATCTGACTTGTAATGCCCCCTTATCGCAGGGTACACACTGGGATACCCCCAAGACATTCCGGTACATATCCTATGATAAGGGCGAGCTACGAACAATCACTACAATCACTTCACATAGCATCATAATAAAACATCAATATAAAAATCACAATCTTTTTTAAACCAACTTTTTCCGAATTTCATTTCATCAAAATCAAACTGTTTACACGTCTATCATCCTGTACTGTCTATACATCAATCCAAAAACCTAGTACAAAGTGCTACATGAAAGAGGAAAATAACATATTTATCTAGATAATCCCAAAAATCCCAGCTGACCGACCTGTAAGCCATGACTTCTCTCGCCAAAACAATCTACAAGGTTGGAAAAGTCCCTATGAAGCTAGGAGTCTACTCTCGGTCCTGAAAAGACAACGTTATAATTTTGGTGAGTTTTGTGAACTCAATGAGGTAACCATCATCGATGGTTCACTCAATTCATACAACAAATTAAACATAACACAATTTTCCATCGATCATAAGTCACACATTTTTCACATAAGCATCACTTTTGTTTTCACATATGTATAAGGCATTATGCCTTTCACTCAATCAAGCATATTTATCAAATGCATATGAAATACTCATGTGATACTTTTTCAATTATTACGGTGTTGTGGCCGAGCGCCTGAACTGTCCCATATAGGGCTTATTAAACGTTAAGCCTGAGGCTCTAAATCACTGTTGAGCTCGAGGCTCAAATACACTCGTTGTGCTTTAAGATCTAATCGGTGGCTGCTCCGGTCACAACTGTCATTATCTGATTATGCATTAGTGAATGAAATGCATATGTCATAGTCAATCACATCATATGCATGTATGCATATATCACAATCACTCATATCATAAGCATGTAGGCATATATCACAAGCAATCACATCATAAACACGTAGGTCTCATGTTCACATACAAGTAGCATTTCAATAACACAACTCCCCACTACACAGTCATCGGACCTTCTATCTGGAATCCTCAATCAACTCATCAAATCATAGACCCACCATTATCCACCATAGAATCATAAGCAAATAGAAATTGAGAGAAATCGTCTAGGTTACTCACCAATAGCTTCCGAAGCTAGTTCCTGGAAGTCTCGGCAATGTATGTGGGTTGACGTTCTAAATGTGCCTTTATAACAATTAAAATACACATATATTACAAATTGTACAATCAGAAATGTATAATAATGCACATGCAAGAATT
>JANIJH010348318.1:0-19082 GCA_024520975.1 Erythroxylum areolatum
CACACACACACACACACACACACACACACACACACACACACACATATATATATATATATATATATATATATATATATGTCATGTTCAATGCATGCTTAATGACTTGTTCAAGTATATTTTCTTGATTCACATCTTATGATCATTCATACTTCAAAACTCATATATGTCTGATCTGAAATTACTTTAATACCTCAATAAATTATAATATCATCAATCAATCATTCACTAATGTTATTCTAACATTATATGATTATATAATATCCAAACTCTCATTCATTCTTATAACATCTCCAAAATTTCAGACCTGAACATTTGGTAAACAACAATCCATTCTTAATGAATTCAAATGACAATAAAATTTGGTGGAGAGTAAGAGCAATGTGTGAGGAGTTTGTGGTCCAAATTTTAAGTTAATCAGAGGTTAGGAGAAGGAGTTATGATCAAAAGAGTAAATGGTATTCAAAGCTATCAAATAGCAATGCACCTTCATTATCACGATCGTGCTTGTGCACGATCATACACTTCCAATTGATCCTCCTTTGCCACAATCGTGCTTGTGCACGATCGTGCACTACCTTTTATCCAAACTTCTTTATAGCTCTTCTCAAAATAGACCTTTGGGTTAATTTACATGGCCATTTTGATAAGAAAAATGTAGGATTTAAGCAAAACATTATCTAAATAATTGTTTTTTTATGTCTTAAGTTTCTAATGACACAAATTTCATACAATTTGGACCAGTATTTTTCAAGTTATACCCAAAATACTACAGACTATTCCCAAACCCTCGATAAAATCCAAAAACTTAACTTCAAGACAAATTGTGAAACTCTTAGAGACAAAATTAAAATTTGATTTCTTCATAAAAAATATATTCATATGTCTCTAGTTTAATATAAACTTAAAATCATCCCATTTGGATGTCTACAGATCAAGTTATGGCCAAAAATACCAATATATGTTTAATGAAAACACTACAGCTAACATATTCTAGCATTATCAATCATCAACATCATACGTAATTCATCCTAATTCATCATCATCAATTCTCTATCATAACATGGTATAAACACTAATCATTTACTTACATGTTTAACTCCAGTTCTAACTCAAAATATCAAGCCAATCCAACACTCCAAGTAAGCAGAAACATCACACATTCAAGGTGGGATTAGATGACTCTCGGCTATGATAAAACAATAACAATCAGCTAGTTCTTTAGCTATTTGGTGAAGGGTAAAAACATGGATTATTGGTGTAAAAATTGGACACAAACATAGAAAAAATACAGGGATGTAAGGGTGAGAGATTTTTGGTGGTGTAAGAAGAAGAAAGAAGAATAAATGAGCAGAAACGAAAATCACTCCTGCAGAAATGTAACACCTTGGATGCTAGGTGTCTCCTTTGTACATTGGCATTTGTCACCTTTGCATGCAGTCCATTTATCCTATATATATGCTGCCACATTTCACACTTATAATAGGCCATTTTTCACTTAAGCACAGCTACCATTTGTCAACTAATTATTAGTCCGTTTGCCACCAATTTAACTATATCAAATGTCACTCAATTATAGACTAAATCATCCTAATTTTTCGTGTATCAATTTATCCTACCACTTGGCATTTGTCCTAGTTCAAATTTACATTTTAATCCATCAATTTCCCAATCCATAACATTTAATTCCCAATTTACTAATTGAAATTCGAACATATGAAAATTCAAGACATACCAAATCACAATTCACATCATGATCACATAACATTTTTCGTACCCCGGAATAAGTCAATTAAGTGCATATACTAACTTGTAATGTGTTCAAATATCAATTCATGCTTGTTATGCATGTACATGCAATATTTAATCTAGGGTTAAACCCTAAGCATATTCTGGAAAAATGAGATATTACAATTCTCCTCCTTAAGAAATTTCGTCCTCAAAATTCTTACGTGAATGGTCAAATAGGTAGGGCTACTGATTTCTCATGTGCTCCTCCGTTTCCCATGTGACTTCCTCACTTGAATGATTCTTCCAAAGGACTTTTACCTATGGAATTACTCGGTTCCTCAGCTGTTTATTCTGATAGCTAATTATCTTAACTAGTTCTTCAACATAACTCAGATTACTAGAAACTTCAATATATTGAGTTAGTATCACATGAGTTGGATCTGACTGATATCTCCTAAGCATACTCGCATGAAACACATTATGTTTCTGTGCCATTTCAGAAGGTAAGGCTAACTTATAAGTCAATGGCCCAATTCTTTCAATTATCTCATATGGACCAATGTACCTTAGGCTTAACTTACCCTTCTTACTGAACCTCAGCACACCTCGCCAAGGTGATACTCTTAGAAATACTCTATCTCCTACTTGATACTCCATATCTATTCTGTGCTAATCCACGTAACTCTTTTGTCTATCTTATGCTGCTTTAGTTCTACTACGGATCAATTTTACCTTGTCAACAGTATCTTGGATTAGTTCTAGGCCTTCGACAATTCTTAGACCCTCTTCATCCTAATATAAAGGCGAACAACACTTTCTGTTGTACAACGCCTCATATGGAGCCTTACCGATACTACTGTGATACTAATTCTTATAAGCAAATTCAATCAGAGCTATATATTGATCCAATGCTTCTTGAAACTCCAATACCCAAGCCCTTAACATATCCTCAACAGTTTTAATCATTCTCTCACTCTGTCTATCTATCTATGGATGAAATTTAGTACTGAAGTTCAACTTTGTACGTCTATAAACTACCCAAAAAGCTTGAGGTAAATCTAGAATCTCTGTCTAATACAAGAGACACTGGAACTTCATGTAATCTCACTACTTCATTCACATATCTTCGAGTTAACTAATCTAGTGAGTTATTCTCTCACTAGCAAGAAATGAGCCGACTTGGTCAATCTATCAACAATAACACAATTGGCATCATGTTGCTTCGAAGTCCTTGGCAAACTTATAATAAAATCCATCGTGACTCTCTCCCATTTCCACTCCTGAATAGGTAAGGACTATAACTTACCAACCAGAGTCTAATGTTTAGCTTTTATCTGTTGGCAAGTCAAACACTTAGCTACATATTCAGCCACTTGCTTTTTCATCCCTGGCCACCAAAAATATTACTTTAGCGTATTATACATCTTAGTAGTACCAGGATACATAACATAAGCTGTTACATATGCTTCGTCCATAATCTCTTTCCTCAAATCTTTAACATCAGGTACACATAACCTCTGTTTCAACCACAATGTATCATCTTTTAATTTAAATTTAGAATCCAAATCCACTTTTAACTTCTCAATTAACTTCATCAATTTTGGATCTTTACTTTGGGCTTTCCTAATCCACTCATATAAAACTGGTCTTAGCTTTCGTATAGCTATCAATGCCTCATTCTCCTCCAAATTTAGTTCAACAATTAGTGCTCTCAAATAAACTAGGCTCGATAACCTCGATAACTATACTTGAGCCACACTACTATTGGACTTCCTGCTTAATGCATTAGCTACCACATTAGCTTTGCCAGGATGATACTCAATTGTATAATCATAATCTTTCAACAATTTTATCTATATCATCTGTCTCATATTCAGCTCTTTCTAGATTAACAGATACTTCAAACTCTTATAATCAGTGAACACCTGAAAAGTTTCTCCAAATAGATAGTGTCTCCAAATCTTCAAAGCAAATACTACTGCAACTAGCTCTAAATCATGTACCGGATAATTAAACTCATGAGACCTCAACTATCTCGATGCATAAGTTATCACTTTGCCATGCTGCATCAACACACATCCTAATCCCTGGTGTGAAGCATCATTGTATATACACTACATACTCTGCTGTTCTAGATGGAATAGCTAACACCGGTGTTGTAGTTATGCTTAAGCTCTTCAAAACTTCTCTAACAATTATCATTCCACCTAAAAGGCAAATTCTTACTTAAAAGTTTTATCAAAGGGGTTGAGATTAATGAAAACCCCTCAACAAACCTCTTGTAGTATCCAGCTAATCTAAGGAAACTCCGGATCTTAGACACAATCCTTAGAGCCTCCCACTTCATCACTGCTTCTATTTTCTTTGGGTCTACCTGAATGCCTAGTCTAAACACTATGTGACCCAAGAATACTACTTGATAAAGCCAAAATTCACACTTACTGAACTTAGCATACAACTATTTCTCTCTCATTATCTGTAGAACCAATCTCAAATGCTCTAAATGTTCTTCTCTGCACTTCGAATACACCAAGATGTCATCAATAAACACAATCACGAATTGATCTAAATAAGGTTGAAATACCTTATTCATCAAGGCCATAAAAGTTGCTAGGACATTAATCAAGACAAATGGCATCACCAAGAACTCGAAGTGCCTATATCTTGTTCTAAATGCACGTTTTGGTACATCAGCCTCAACTATTTTCAACTGATAATATCTCGATCTTAAGTTTAACTTGCGAACACTTGAGCTCCCTATAATTGATCAAGCAAATCATCAATTCTCGACAATGAGTACTTATTCTTAATTATCACCCAATTTAATTACCGATAATCAATACACAATGTCAGAGTTCCATCCTTCTTCTTTACAAACAATACCAGAGCTCCCCAAGGTGACACACTAGGCCTGATGAAACCCTTATCTAACAACTCTTGTAACTGGGTCTTCAGTTTTTTTAGTTCTACAAGTTCCATCCTATATGGAGAAATTGATATAGGAGCGATACCTGAAACGAGGTCTATGGTAAACTCCGTCTTCCATTATGGGGGTAAACCCAGTAGTTCTGCAGGAAACACATCCAGGAAATCCCTAACAACTAGAACATCCTGAATGGTTTGTTCATTCTAAGTATCAACTACATGGGCCAGACAATCCTCATATCTACCTTATATCAGTTTCAAAACACTCATAAATGAAATTAGTTGGGTTGGCACTACTTGACTAACTTCTCGAAACATCACTCTCAGCTGATTAGGAGATTCAAGAACTACTTCCTTAGTATAACAATTCATCACAGCCTGATAAGCAGTAAGCCAATCCATACCTAGAATAATATCTATTTCTTAACTGCAATATAATCAAATCAGCTTCTAGCTCTACCTGATCAATCCGAACTATGCACTCTTTATATACCTAACCAATAATTGTTGTGCTACCCACTAGGGTACTAACCTCTAATCCACCTTTCAATATCTCACTCTCACAATGCAATCTAGATGCTAGATGCGATGTGATGAATGAATGTGTAGATCATGGATCTACCAGTACAAATGCTTCAAAATGAAAAACATTCAACACGCCTACTACCACATCTTGGGAGTTTTGCACCTCCTATCTGGTGATGACATAGACCCTGGCCTGAGACTACGGATAGTTTCTCTGCACTTCAGTCGTGACACTGGGCCCTGCTGACTTAGTTCTACCTCTACCTTTGCCTCTCTGTACAGATCTTACAACTCTACTATGCTGAACCGTTGTCTCAGTCATTGTTCCTCCTCTAACTCTAGACTATGGTCCGAAAGTCTCAAAACAATCTCTGATTTGATGCTCTACAGATCCACAACAGAAACAAGCTCCCGATAAGCTCCAACTCTCACTACCATGTTTCTTGCCACAGTGTTCACAATTAGGAATATGTTGTGACTACCTAGAGGGCACTTGTCCTCTACCTTTATCAGTATGAACAAATCCACCTCTTGGTTGAAACCCAAATTGTCTCGATCTAGCCTGGAATCGAGGCAATCTGTTCTGATGTTTACTGAGCTTCTACCAGAATCAACCTGAGATTCACTCTGTCTCTTGACTCTATACTTCTATCTATACTCTCCCTCATTATCCTTCAATAGATGTTCAATAGATGTTCAAACCTAACTTGTCCTCCTCATTTGGGATTAATATAGTTACATACTCCATTAATTCATTAAATTTTACCTCATACTCTGCTATTAAGAGACTTCCTTGTTTCAAATCCAGAAATTCTTTTATCTTTTTGTCCAGATAAATCTTCGACATGTAATTCTCTTTAAACACCTTCAGAAAATCTTCCCAAGTCAAACTATAAGGTCTGGTGGCACTGTCTGGTACAGTCTTCTACCATTGATATATTGGACCTTGCAAAAGTGAAACTGCATAATCAAATATCTCGTCTGATTCACAATCCATCTAATCAAACACTCTTTCAGTTCTCTCTAGCTAACTTTCTGCCTCAGCAGGCTCTGTACTTCCATAAAAGTTTACAGCCTCCTACTTCCGAAGCTTATCATATCTCCTTTCCCTGATAGGACGGATTCTCGAAGGTTTTTGTGCAAACTCAAGTGCAGGAGACTCTTTATTAGCTCCTATAAACTTCATGTCAGCTGACTCTCCCACTTGATCTCCTATAGCAGGTAACTTATAACAAAAATAGTTGTGGTCACTAATTGAGTCTCTCACTATTTATTATGTCTTATCTCTATAGATGCTAAACTATGCTCTGATACCAAAATTGTAACATCCCATTACTATAGAGCATATACTTGAACATCTTGAGGACATTCAAGTACATATCCTATAACAATGGTATGTTAGATCAAACATAATCTCTTAAATGGCATCATTAAGAATATATATCATCATCCTTATCATCATCACACCTAGTCTGAAGTCCCGTAATGAAAAAGGGTCTAGGGAGGTCTGATAATACGCAACCTTACCCTTATATAATAGAGAGGTTGTTTTTGGTAGACCCACATGCAAATGAGACAATATAAGACTGATGCAGGTTACAGAGAGAATAGGTAAAACTAGCTCAAAAACTTATTAAGTAAATAAAATTTCACTAAAAACATAAATAAATGACAATAAAAACAACATTAAATAGAAATAATAATAATAAAAATAAAAATAATAGAAATAGCAATTTATATATATATACATATAAAATACAGAAAATAATACTAATGATAATAGTATTAATAATACTCCGAATAATAAATATTAAAATTAGATAGGAAAAGACTGTTAAACAATACTAAAAAAGTAATAAAATAAAATGGAGGAAAGTAATAACTAGTGTACTAACCGAAGGTACCCTCAGTCTTGTAGACACACACGTTCTCATCACAGTGGAAGAGCTCATAAGGGAAAAACTGAGGTATCTGGTGAGAAAGTCTCCGAACCTAGTAAGGAGAGATTCTACAGATAGAAAGGAACTTGCATGACACACTTTATAATCCATACAAATAAAACAACCTAGACTAACCAAAGATGTCGCGTAAGACAAAAGAGTTTGCTATTAACAAGAAGCAAGAGGATAAGACTGATGGGAGAGGATTCTATCCTGTCAACTATTTGCGGACATTTTTTGCACACAGATACACGAACTGTCCTAAGCTGCAGTGCAGTTGGTGATATTCCCAATTAAGGGAAATGTAAATTTCACAGGTTTCCAATGACGAAAAGTTGTTTCAGTTGAGTGTTAATAAATGTATCGCACAAACGACAAAAAGACTTTTTAAAACATATATTCTGCCTCTCTCTTGCCATCTACAACTACAACCTGCTTCTTTCTATGTAAAGAACTCCACATCAAACTACCTTACGAGCTACGCAAGCCTTGCCTTCAATCAGTAACACAACTAAAGTTGTTAACCATCTGTCTGTACTAACCCTCCCATCTAAATGAGACATCTAACTTACAAGTATAGAAGAAACTAAGTTAGAGAGCTGTTAATGTAGAAGATATAAGACTATAAAATTATAAAGATAGAATCAATACATTTCTCCTCACACAAAGAACAAGTAGAAAGCACACGAACTTTAGTGGCAATATCTTCATCTCCCTAACAAGAATTTTCAACTACCAGTCCACAAAATTTGCATGAACATTAAATATATATATATATATATATATATATAAAGGCGTAAAATGGGAGCCGTCGGATGAAAAGAATGATTGGATGTAACTACGTGTTCGTCATCTGTTCGTCTTTAGTATTATATACTTAATACATATATATACTTGAGTCACGGGTGTAACTTAAATAAGTCACATCGTGACTACAACTGGATTTAAGTCACCGGTGTGACTTATTTAAGTCACACCCGTGACTCTCTTTTTTTTCACTTCTAATTAACTACATAACAAATATTAATATTTACCACTTAATTAATTAACTATATTTTAATAAATCAAATAATTAATAATATACCAATAATCATTAAAAATATTTGGAATAATTAATTATATTCTAATAACCATAAATTTTATCAAAATTAATCAATAAACAATCATTATATCATATTTAAATAGTACGTATTAATATTAATTGTTTATTATTATTAATCATTATATACTAAATATGTATAATAACATTATTATATATAAATATAATATAATCAATTGATTATATCATAATAATTATTAATCATATCAAAATTAATTCATTAACTAGTATTTAATTATATTGAAATATTAGGATGAAAAAATTTTCAGTCATATAAACTATATAATAATTAATAATAATTAACAACAATTATTACTAGAGTAACATCATCATCACGACGCTCAATCTGAAGTCCTGCAATAAAGCGAAGTCTAGGGAGGTCTGATAGTATGTAACCTTATCCTTATATAATAGAGAGGTTGTTTCCAGTAGACCCAAATATAGATGTGATAATCAAAGAGTGATGCAGGTTAAAGAATAAATAAGCAAAACTGGCAAGCTAAATTATTATGTAAATAAAATTACAATAAATATATAAATAAATAAAAATAAAAATAACTAAAAGATATACCTGATGGTGTCTAAATCTGTTAGTACTTAATAAACTGCAAAGTCCTTGCTGACAATAATTTTATAATAGCAGATTTGATATAACAAAAGAGTTTATATGAAATGATGGGTTGTGTTATCATAGAGAGAGAATGATAGGGCACATCAAAGATTGGAAAAAGATCCTGCAGTTGGTTATGTCCCATCTCTGTCAGAAATGAGGGTAAGGTTAGCGTTTGTCAACAGTATAGACCCCTCTAGTAAATAGCCTCACTCACTCCAAATTGCACGAAGAGCGAGAAAGAATGAGGTAACTCGTCAATTCACTCAACTTATGGAATACCTTTTTCTTAAAGATCACCTGCCTCCACCAGTCATTCACCTTCTTTAGTGGAGAACATCCACTTCCCCAAATCTTTGGTTTCATGTAACAGGCAGCCTCATATCTCAACTATAATCTACTCTATTATAGAATGGTTTGAGTAAAGGCACACCAACATCAAATCACATGTTTAAATTCAAATCATACAGTCGATGGGTACCCTGAGTAAACATTTGAAGAAAAATTATTCCCATACCAAAAGAAGTGCCAAAAATTACTCCAAATTCAGAAGATACCAACAAATCCCAAGGTGGCATCTAAAGAAGTTCACAACCCAAATTCACTTCTCCTACAACGGTAAAACACTAGCAATGTTTTCTATGCCTCGGGATTTTTTTCAACAAGATAAAGAAAAAAAAGAGAAAATGCCTTTAGGAGTAGTAAAATGAAATGACCAAGGATTACCTAAAGCAACGTGAAGCCATTAACAAAAACATAAGGAACCTGGACAAGTAATCGTCCAATTGAATCGAATGCATTGGCCTGCTGTGAGCTCATATGCCTAATATAACTCTTAAAATAGGAACATCTGTCCCATTATTCCACATACTATCCAAAAAAGAAGAATATAAGTCATACCGAAAGAAGAAGAGTAGCAAGAGACATGAGATCTCCGATGAGCAGAGAGTTTTCCTCTATACGAGTCGTTCAAGTGAAACCCCATTTGTTGTACAGAGAAAAGGGAAATGCTATTCCATGTCAAACAGCTACACGTGTTACACCAATTTCATCAAAATAATGAAAAAGCATAAACAGCACCTATATTCAAGGCCTGAACGTGATGTGCAACAGGAACAAGAACACTAGGAGAAAGCAAAAACCCACTCTTTTCAAATGTTCTGGAACTCCCATCTTCTAAGTTATTATCTTCCTTTAACCTCCAGCTGCCTGCCTACCGCCACCTCCACTCCACCTATTGCTATTTGGTAAAACCACCAAATTCAAGAGCACACCAACCCTCCTCGTCTTGCTTACATTCGAAGACCTAAACCCCTCACTTTTGCTTTCCCAACCTCCCACTTATTTTCATTAATTGACAAATGTTTACACTGTATTCATTGAAAAAAATATTTACAATCCTTATACAAAAGTTCTACCTGACAAAGAAACAACAAAATACACAAACTATAACTACTCTGATGTCAGCTGACAGACCTTTGAGTCATAACTTAATCCAAAATGTTCCTCTAGACAATCTTAGGAACTAGTCTCTTATCTCGTACCTGAAAAATCACGTTGCAATTTTTGATGAGTTTTGTGAACTCAATGAATGAACCATCATTAATGATCTCACTCAGTTCAAATACATAAATATCACACACCCAACTTATTTCACATACATTCTTTCAAAAAATGAATAATCCAAACAATCACATTATCAAGGCACATCACTTTATCATCACAATTATTCATAATCATATATACACAAATGTAGATGCATATGAGACTTCAAATTCGTTATTATTTGTTGTGATCGAGTGCCTTTCAGATACAGATATAAATACTGGCCCATTGGGCTAAGTCAAAAGCAGGAATATGGAACAAAGCTCTATGTGCAGAATTCTGAGCTTAAAGCTCTTTCAGACTAGCTACTCTAATCATAACACCTTTATTTGAACATACATTTTATGAAATGCATCAAATAATAGAATATGCTCTGAATAGCATTCACTTATGATGTACATACAAAATCTTATATTCATCAGACCTCAGTTCGACATTCAACTTTTGTTGAGCATTCAGATATCATTTAGAATTCAAATGCAAACAAATATCATTCAAATTTCAGATGCAAACAGAACACTTCTAGTACATTCTCGAATATCAAACTCCTCAGACCATTAAAGTTCGAAATTCATTAAAAAAATCTCAAACAATTCAATAATTATAAGTTAAATAGAATAAATCAATCCTAGGAAGATCATCTACGTTGACTCACAATACGCTCTAATTTATGCTATTACTGGATGGTTCGGCTATGTATAACTGACGTCTAACTTTAGCGTCTAAAATTAGACAATTCACATATAATTCAGATTACAAAGTCGATTAATCAAATACTTATTCATTTGTTCACATATATACTTATGTCATATTCAATGCATGTTTAATGACTATTCCGAATATATTTCCTTAATTCACATTTTATAATCATTCATACTTCAAAACTCATATATGTCTAATCTGAACTTATGTGAACACCTCAATAAATTATAATATCATCAATCAATCATTCACGAATGTTATTCTAGCATTATATGACTATACAATATCCAAACTCTCATTCATTCTTATAACATCTCCAAAATTTCAAACTTGAACATTTGGTAAACAATAATCCTTTCTTAATGAATTTAGATGACAATGAAATTTGGTGGAGAGTAAGAGCAATGTGTTCCAAATTTCAAGTCAATCGGGGGTCAGGAGAAGAAGTTATGATCAAAAGAGTGAAAGGTGTTCAAAGTTGCCAAACAGCAGTACACCTTCACTGTCTCAATCGTGCTTGTGCACATTCATGCAGCCCCTTCATGACCCCTTTCTGTCACGATCATGCTTGTGCACAATCATGCACTACCTTTTATCCAAGCTTCATTCCAGCTCTTCTCAAAATAGACCTTCGGATCAATTTTACATGGCCATTTTGACAAGGAAAATGAAGGATTTAAGCAAAACATTCTTCTAAACAATTGTTTGCTTACGTATTAAGTTTCTAATGAAACCAATTTCATGAATTTTGGTCTAATATTTTAAAAGTTATACCCAAAATACTACTGACTATTTCTAAACTGCGACATACTCCAAAAACTCAATTTCAAACCAAAATTTTAAACTTTTAGAGATAGAATTCAAATTCATTTACTACATGAAAAATATAGCCATATGTCTCTATTATAATATAAACTTAAAACAATCCCATTTGTATGTCTACAGATCAAGTTATGGATAAAATAGCGATGCATGTTCAGTGAAAACACTACAGCTAACATATTCCAGCACTATCAATCATCAACATCATATGTAATTCATCGTAATTCATCATCATCAATTCTTTATCATAACATTCTATAAACACTAATCATTTACTTACATGTTTAACTTCAATTCCAACTCAGAAGATCAAGCTAATCCAGTACTCTAAGTAAGCAGAAACATCACACATTCAAGGTGGGATTAGATGTCTTTCGAATATGATAAAACAACAACAATCAGATAGTTATTTAGCTATTTTGTGAAGGGTAAAAACATGGATTATTGTGCATAGAAAAAATACAGGGATGTAAGGGTGAGAGAGTTTTGGTGGTGTAAGAAGAAGAAAGAAGAAGAAATTAGCATAAACAAAAATCACTCCTACAGAAAGGTAACACCTTGGATGTTAGGTGTCTCCTTTGTACATTGGCATTTGTCACCATTGCATACAGTCCATTTATCCTATATATATGTTGCCACATGTCAGACTTATAGTAGCCATTTGTCACTTAAGCACAACTACCATTTGTCAACTAATTACTGGTCCATTTGTCATCAATTTAACTATGTCAAATGTCACTCAATGATAGGATAAATCATTCAAATTTTTCATGTATCAATTTATCCTAACACTTGGCATTTGTCCTAGTCCAAATGTATATTTTAATCCATCAATTTTCCAATCCATAACATTTAATTCCCAATTTACTAATTGAAATCCAAACATACCAAAATTCAAGACATACCATATCACAATTCACATCATGATCACTTATCAGTTTTCATACCCCGGAATAAGTCAATTAAGTGCATATGCTAACTTGTAATGTGTTTAACTATCAATTCGTGCACGAATGCTAATGTTGTACATGTATATGCAATATTTAATCTAGGGTTAAACCCTAAGCATATTCCGAAAGAAATGAGATATTACAATCTTCACTTGGAATCTTTGTAAGTTACTGCATCAAGAAGTAGGTCCTGCTATTTTCTGTACTATTGTCTTGTTAGTGCTGAAATTTGCACCTTGATCTTAGATGTGTGCTGATTGCATGGAAAGGGTAGATTAGCTGGTTCTTTGGAGTTAAAATTTTAAGTTAAGAAGATAAGGGAATGCTAAACTTGATTACATTCTATAATATGAATTGTTTGATGCTTGAATTGGATAAAATATGTATTGAATTGATGATGAATTGAAGTTTGGAACATGACACTTGTTTGATAGCTTTTGCTTTGGATGTTGATACCTAAAAGATCATGGATTGTAAGATGCTTCAAGAATGATTTTTTAATTAGTTTGGACATGAATTTGATGAGGTATTGAAGCATGAATAAGGTAGAATTTAAGTGAAATTGATGGATTTTAGTGAAGGTGTGTTGAATGGAAGTGAGGAAGTTAAGTTTTAGAAACCAACTGAAGGTTGTGGGTGAGTGAACCTTCGGTTCACAAAGGTTCACTCATCCCACGATCATGGGATTTATAAGGCACATTCTCACGGCCTTGTGAAATGGTTAGGAAGGTGAAAAACTTGGTTTTGTGCAATTGTTGAACTATATAAGGTTAGGTCATTTTATTTGGTACATTAGCACTTAATTGGACATGTTTAAGGTTTGAAATGAACTTAAATTGAGGTTATATTACTTGAGTAAAGGTTAATTTAGTTATGGATTGTTAATTGAGGTAATTACTTAAGGAATGTTTGGTTAGTAAATAATATGTCTAATGTTGAAATGTATGGCGTGTTCAAGGATGAGTGTGTCCTTATGAACACAAATGTGTTTTAAAGGGCTTATGTGATGAGAATTGAATATGAATGTTTGTGAATTGAGAATTTGTGTGATTATATATAATGTGTAAATACATAATGCATTTATTGGTGCATTATTGCAAATTTTTATATTCATGAGGTATGTTAAGTTGTTGGATATGAGAGATTACGTTCAATTTGAGAAAAATGGAATAAAAACATATTTTATTTACTACATCTTTTGCATATGATTCTGAAATCTGAAATATTTAAAAAAAAACTGCCAAGTCCTAGTCATGGGTAAATAGGTATGCCTAGAAGGTTCTGTAGTTGCTCCTATAACTAGACGCTAAAGTGTCTTCTATAACCAGACACTAAGGTATCTTCTATGCCAAACACTCCTGTGTCTTCTGATTTAGACACTTTTATGTCTTATGTTTTAGAGACTTAAGTCTCTTCTATTTTAGATACCAAACATGGGTATCTTATATTCTGGTCTCGTTACCCACTTCTGTAAAAAGGATTAACAGGCTAACTTATTTTGTATTCTGTTACATGCTCAGTTCTGATATAATCAAGCTTTGTTCTAAAATAACTAAGTTTTGTTCTGATATAATTAGATATTGTTTTGATATAGATAAGTTCTATTCTGGTACTTTAAAGTTTGGTTATGATATTATGGTATTATGTTTTGATACTTGTAAGTTTTGCTCTAAAACAAATATATCATGTTTTGATATGTTATATTCTATTTTAAGATACATATTGTTTGGATTGCGCTTTAATATGAACAATTAAAGATTACTTGAAATGTGATCTAATTCTGTATATGTAAATGTTGGACGACTATTAAAAACAGTCGCCCAATTATATCTTGTTTAGTTATTTCCGCATTAAGCTTTATACTTAACACGGTGGTTTTAGCTCTGTGTAGGTTTTGATAAGAAGGTTTGAAGACTGGGATAAAGATAATCCAGTGGCCAAGGATATTGTGTTTTGCTTTGGAAATGTTCAGTTTATTTTTTAGTTGAATTTAATGTAATGAGACATATTAAAATTTGTATTTTTTATGGTTTATTATAATCTTAATAATGGTTATATTTGGATTTAAGTCTTGTATGTGATAAGAACCATGTGTATAATATGTTCTGAATATGAACCAACATATGAAATGAAATGTATGTTACTTGAGTTTCTGGAAATGCTTTAAAATGTTTTGGATTGTTTCAGTACTGTTTTGTGTGACATCTACATATCCTCCCAGGGGTATGTAGGTGTTACATTATGAGCCACTTCTTTAGACTGTAAGCCGTTATGGATTGAAGGTTGAGCTTTAGGAGTTATTTGTGGTACAAAAATATTAGACATATATCTTTTCCTTTTCGTAACATCAGGTGTAACATTTTCTTTTTGTTAGGTAGAAATACTACCACATTCAACATCCCCAATATCATCCTTACCACTAATAGAGAAACTTCCATGAACAATTTCGTTGTGCAATCTTTTTGTCTAATCTTTCTAATGATGATACTCTTTTACTATTTCACATCATGACTCACTTTCTTACAAGACTTCACATCACGTTTGTTCCTAGCCAAATGCTTCTTTAATATAGTGATTCCCTCACTTTTCAATTTTTTTTGCAATATAAACAAATAGTATGATTCTTCATTCCAAAAATGAATCTAGTATGAGCCCAAGCTAGATCATCAAATCTTTCTAAACTTGAAGCGACTGAATTATCAGAAGTACTTAAACTTCCCTCCATTTATCTACAAAATAAATGAAGATGTATATGAAAATTAAATTAATAATGTAGAGGAAACAATTTGAATGTGGAATAGACTTGTTAAAAAGTCAAATGAAGCATTCAAAATTTTTAAATGTAGTAATGTAACACTTAATAGTCAATAGATTGAATACTTGAACAAATACCATTCACATAATGACTTATGTCTCTAAGGACATAAAACAAATAACTCCGTAATAAAATCTCTCCAAACATCACAAAAAGCTACAAATGTAGATGACTTCCCGATAACAATAAAAGTTTTTTCCCAAACGGAGACTTATAACATTAAATCAAACAAAGTTGTGATTTAAATCTACTGTCCTATTTCCTAATACTTACAAGACATGAATATTAATATTTGTTTAAGGCCTATTTTTTCATTTTTAAAGTTTTTCGTTGTGGTTTTTGTAAATTAAGAAACAAATATTAAAATCGTGATTGGTTAAACACGTTTTTATATTTCGTTTTTATAAATAAAAAACGGCAACTATTTTATGAAAACGTAAAAATAACATTTTTGTGATTTCTAAAAATAGGTTTTCATAAACATTTTTCACAAAAACAAGTTTTTTCTCTCTTTTGCGTTGTCTTTTGTGTCTTCACCAGAGGTTTTTCTCTCTTTTGCATCGTCTCTACGTCTTCACTGGTATTGCAATATCTTTAGGTTTGTTTTCATATTTATTTATTGCTTCTATGATTTCTCTTGTCTCTCTTGTTCATAAGATTAGACCCATAACAAAATAGAAAAACTAGGGGGATGAAAAAGAGATATGAAAACTACGAAAAGATTAAGAGATATGAAGAACCAAAACAAAACTTGAATATGTTAATCAGAACAAGGCGTAGAGGAACCTAACAGTCAGCTCTTCAATTTTTGTTTCAGCTAAACATAACAACGACATCATCTTATTGTTTATAAAGAACCAATACTGTGAACGGCAATCAACATATATAAACAACATCATGAACAACTATGATTTGAAATCCGAGACAACTATACATGATTTCTTCTTCCTTATGTTTTGTAGCTGAATTCTTGGACTTCATGTTCTTCTCTCTCCTTATTCTTTTCATCACCGCGTCTTTAGCACTATTTTGTCTTCACATCATTTAATGCTATTTAGCATAAACTTTATCCTTACAAAGCCTCTTTACTTCTCATCCTCATGTCTTTAACGTGGAGCCTATCTTCTTACAAAGCCTACTCTTTGCTTTTGTCTTCACATCATTTAATGTTATTTAATGTAGTAGATACTTTATCCTTCTTCACTTCTCATCCTCGTGTCTTTAGCATGAACCCTATCTTCTTACAAGCCTAGTCTTCACATCATTTAATGCTATTTAATGTAGCACTTTATCCAAGTCATTTCTTCATATCATGGCAAAGGATTTATCAAAGGTAAAGCCTAATCTTCACCTGATTTATTGTCTTCATAATAGCTTTAAGTTTGCTAGTCATCACATTATTTAATATGGCAGAGGCTTTGAAGCCATAGTTTAAGTTGTTATTATCTTAACACAATAGCTTATTGTGAAAAACTAAAGCAATAAATTTGATATATATGTAAATGCATTTGCTCATGAATGCTATTGAAGTGGCCTATTACTTGAAGCTGAAACTGAACTGAAAGAATGTATAAATAATTATTGTAGTGATTTTGCTACTAGGTTTTCACATATAGTGAAAATCTAATTTGTGTACAAGTTAAGACACCAAGTACTTTTTAGAAATTGTTATAGTTATCACATGTTTATTTGAACCATATTTAGCATTTAATACTGAACCATATTTAGCATTTAATACTTTGTAGAAATTGTTGTGATTGATGTCACTTATATGTTATTACATTTATTGATGGAAGGCTTGAACAATATGAATGATTACAATGATTGTATGGAAGTAAATGAAAAAGATGGAGTATAGAATGATACTATAGAGATGTATTTAATCTCCTTAATGGTTGAAGAGGTAAAGAAGGAAAATCGAACAACAACTATCTTTTCCAAATATGGTTGGAAGAATATTAAAGCAGGGCTTCAAACAATAAGGAGTATACTGATATTTAATTGAAGAATAAGTATAATAAATTAAAGGCCAGATTGAATAATTTCAAGAACTTACTCAAAGAAATAGGAATCGGTTACAACTCTTTTACTGGTGAAGTTAATGCTACAAATGAATGTTGGGAAAATCTATTTAAGGTAAAATATGTCTTTTGTTTTATTATTATATCATATTATACAATATTCATTCTCATATATCTTTTTCGTCATTATAGGTGCACAAAATGGCTCACATATTCAAGAAAAAAGGATGTAAGGAATTTTTAGACTTGTGTCATATTTTTAGAGATACTACTATAACCGATGTGCATACACATCCATCAACTAAATCTCTATCGAATAATATAAAAGAAGAACATAGAAATGATATTGATGAAGATTACTCGTATAATGGAAAAGAAGATCAAGATAATAGTTCTCCGTCTAGAGAAAGAAGTCTCCTAAGAACAAGAAGGCAAAAAAGACACATTATAACATTGCAGAAGAAGCCTTACTTATACTTAGTAAACAATCAAAAAGGAAGAATGATTTACTTGAGAAAAAACTAAGTGAAACTTCATCCACTGCAGACAATAGATCTCAAAAGTCTAACATAATGATGGAATGTCTAAATTCTTTAGATGAATTGGGTGTTGACGATATGCAATATTGAAAAACTATGAAGGCTTTGCATGATTCTCCACTTTATAGGGATATTTTTTTGAAGATGACACAAATAAGGAAGGTGGATTGGATTATGTCGCTTTAGTTATATTTTCATGTTATTGCATATCAAATTCTTATTGATTTGACACTTTTATATTAAGCACTATTTCATATATTGAACATTTTAAGTTTATGCTTTATGTAAATATTTGACTTAATTTTAAGTTTATATTTTATATGAATATTTTTCTATATTTGATTAAATATACTTGAATGAATATTTTATTGATTATTTAATGTTGACATTGTAAATACATAGATTTCTTATCAAATTTCGAATTAGATTATGATGATGAACTAAAAAAGGTAATCATTATTTTTGTAGCTGGGGGAGAGAACAACTATTTTCATTTACAAAAGCAATCATGTAAAACTTCTACTTTACCAGGTTATGATTGGATATTAGAACTTTTGAATGAAAATTCTAAAAGGATTTATAAAAACTTAAGAATGAGAAAGATAATCTTCTTGAGCTTATGTTGAGAGTTTAGGAAACTTAAAGGCAACAAATCATTTGACTGTGGAGGAATAAGTAACAATTTTCTTGATGACTATAAGGCATAGTAAGACAACTAGAGTCAATGCAGAGCGCTTCCATCATTCGACCTAGACAATTTCAAAGTACTTTCAAAAAGTCTTATATGCAGTTAATTGTCTT
>JANIJH010349553.1:0-19059 GCA_024520975.1 Erythroxylum areolatum
ATGAAAGTCCAAGTGGCTCTAGAGTAGTCATCCACAATTGTGAGGAAAAAGTGTGAACCATTCATTGTAGGAACACTGTAGGGTCCCCATAAATCCATGTGAATGATTTCAAAAGGTTTGTTTGTGTGGATCTCATGCCTTGGAAAGGGTTTTCTGTGTTGTTTGGCTAAGGGACAAACTTCACATTCATATTTATGAGGAACATAAACTTTGATTTCATTGATGTGCTGTACTTTTTCTTTGGATACATGCCCTAGTTTAGAATGCCATAAATCAAAGGCTACTATAACATTGAGAGCAGTATTTTCTGAATTGTAAAACTCTAAAGAAGGACCTTGTAGGGTATTGGAAGGTAGGAAGGTTTCGGTAGTCAACTCATATAACCCATTCACTGCCTTGATGATTGCTATGACATCATTACTCTGAAGGTCCTACAAAAACAACTTGTTAGATAGGAAAATGGCAGCAATTTTGTTATATGTGGTGAGTTTATTGACTGATAACAAAATTTTGAAGAAATTGGGCATATGTAAGATTTCTCTGAGGGTAATTTTGTCCCCTATTTGTGCATGGCCAATGTGGGTAACTTCTTGTTTTGTTCCATGAGGAAGAATCACATGATCATAAGCATTTGTATTAGCTATATATTCAGTGCAAAGTTTCAGATCATTGATCATATGTGTAGAAGCACCCGAGTCAATAAGCCAAGAGTTAGGATGGTTGGAAACCATGTTCACAGAATGTGTTGCATTACCTGCATAATTCTGAAATCCTGAGTATTTTACCTCCCCAGCAGCTTTGCCTTTGATGGCTTTGCTTATTTCCTGTTGGATGAAACTTGCTAACTCTAAAGAGAACCCTCCACTCCGTGGTTTATCCTCATTCTGCTCTTGTGTGTTTTTTGCAGGGGTGTCCACTATCTGTACCAAGTTTGTCCTTCCTTTTTCTTTCCGTGCATTGAGCTCTTTATACCAGTCAGGGACTCCATGGATTTTGAAGCATGTCTCCAAGGTATGCCCATTCTTCTTACATTTCTCACAGTATTTCTCTTCTTTCTTGAAATAGTGCCCTTTATTAGCATTGGTGGTGTTGGTTTTTCCTCCTTTCTTCCAGTTACTTGACTGTTTTGCTAGCATTGCCACATTGGGGGTACTGTCCATAGTAGAGTTGACCATTCTTTGTCTTTCAACAGTCTGTAGCATAGAAAAGGCCTTGTTTGCAGTGGGCAGTGGCTCCATTAGCATGATTTGATTCACCACATGTTCAAACTCATCATTGAGTCCCATTAAAAATTGCACAACTCGGTGAGTGTTTTCTTTGGCAGTAATGTGTTTGGATGCATCACAAGTGCACATGGGAGTAGGGTTTAAGCTAAACAAATCATCCCATAATTTTTTTAGCTTAGTATAGTATGCAGAGACAGTGAGAGTACCTTGTTTTAGGGAACTTATTTCCCTTTCTATTTGGTATAGCAGTGGCCCATCAGCCTCTCCAAACCTTTCTTATAGTTCAACCCAAAGTTCTCTAGCTGTAGGAAAAGATAGGAATGCATCACTTAGTTCTTTGACCATGGCATTGAGAATCCATGACTTCACCATGCTATCTGCTCTTCTCCATTTTGCTGATAAAATTACATCTTCTGTGGGCATAATGCAGGTCCCATAAATGAAAGAAAGCTTATCCTTGGCACACAAAACTATGGTCATGGATTTACTCCAAGTAATGAAGTTGTTGCCATTGAAAGGTGTTGTGACTAGCACTGCCCCTGGGTTTTCAGTATTTGTGACAGAAAAGGGTTCATAGTCTTGTGTTGCTGGTATGTGGGTGGCACTGGAGCCACTAATATCACTAGTATTCGACATTCTAGGTTAGGGTTGATGAAAGAATGACTTTGATACCATGTAAGAAAATGTAAGTAAAGATGAAAGAATAAACTTTCTTTTCATAATGTATTGAAACAATCGTGGTAAAATATATACAGAAGCTACTCTATTACTATTGGCTGCTTGTACTGATTTTATTCTAACGGTTTTCTAGCTGTACAGAGGGCAAATGGACAATATGTACAAAGACAGGCAAGAGGAGAGACAGAAGGTGATGACAAAATTGGGTAAAAGACAAGAGTGAAATGGGCCTAAAGAGTAAAGGATGAAGCCTACAATATCAGCTTATTTTGGACTCTCTAACAGTTACAGCTATATTGGTGCTATGTTTTTACGTGATGTGTGGGGCTATATTGGTGTTGTTTTTGGGTGAATAAACGATGGGTATCTTATGACTTGGAAGCTGGAATATTTGGGCCGTCTTGGAGGATCTTTTGCAGCTGATTTTACGAGGATATCATCCATAATTGAAGCTGCATTTTCTATCAAGGCATGTGTTACCTTGTTGTCCCGTTTATCGTTGATTGTGTGTGACTTTTGGTGGTTGGGATTAGTGAGTGGTTGTGTCCAAAAACTCTAGCAATTCTTTTGTATTTTGTAGCTCCATTGTTTGTAACATTGCGGTGAAGAAAGGTGTGTTTTGTTGGTGATATTTTTCTGCTGCTATATGTGGGATGTTATGGTGATAATATCGAAAGTCTACAACAGCTTTTTAGGTGGACAACTTTCGATCTTTTGTTGAAGGAGGAATTATTAGGGAAGTTGTTTTTCTTATTTTAAGTGTCTTTGTTAATGTTCTTTATTGTTTCAATTACTTGAATTGTTTAATTCTTATCTTTATTTTCAAACGTTATTGGTTAGCATGAGTTGGTCCTGTTATCAAGAGTGATTTAGTTTCCCGAGTTGTGAGTACGATGGATGGTGTTGAGGGTTGAGTGAGTTGGCTCAGTAAAGCCTTGTATAAAATTATTGTCGTTAGCAAAAATATTAAGCTGGGTGACGGCCCCACAAATATAGACAAGGTGTGTTTGTAGTATCTCGTTTTTCCATATTAAGAGTTAGAACCCTAGATAACAGTACATGAGAGATATTATTAAGAAATTAGGAAATGCATTTCATGCTCATGCATAATATTAAAATATATATATATGTGAATTTGATTTTTCTGTAGACATTACAATTACTGTTTATGCACTCATTTGACTTATTCTGGGATATAAATGATTTTTGAACGATTATGATGTGAATAGTGAATATTTTTGTCTTGAAAATTGATTTGGTGAATTATATTATTGACTTGGAGTTTTTAGTGAAACTTTAGGAAAATTATGAAATTATGGGTATTTTTATACTAGAAAAATGCTAAGTGACAAGACAATTGATTTATGATAGTAGAAATAGGTGTCAAATGGCAGTTGAAATAATTGGCAAGTGGTATTAGGATTTGTTGAGAATGTGACATTAAAAATTACGTGACAAATAGATTAGAGATTAATGGTACTGAGTACCATTATTAAAAGATGTCATTTTGGTTATTTAAGTGATAAGTGTCATGACACATGTCATTACACCCACCAAGCAATTGTTACCTTGCTTTGTTAAACCTGCCAACATTATTTACCTCTTAAAAGACCATATATGCTTTCTTTTTCTTCATTTTCATTTTCTTCACTCATAATCTTCTCACTCTCACCGTCATTACATTAGGTTCTTGCTTTCCTTCACTTTGTTTCTTTAAGATCTTTTCTATCTCTTCATTTTGTTACTAAAAACCTATTCTACCCACCTCCATGATGATGATCGTGTGAGCCATGGAAAGCTAGGGTTTACGTGCTTTTGAAGAAGCATGGAGTTTTATCAAGTTGTACATTGTTTTTTTATGATTTGTTGAATGAAACATGTATGATGATAGTTAGAGGTTAAGTGATCATAAAGTGATGTTTTATATATGTTGGAACGTAGGTAAAGAAATGAACACATTGATATCTTGTTTTTGTGTTTATGATGATAGATATTTCGTAAGTTCTTGTAGAGATGAGTTTGAAATAGAAAGATCATTAAAAATGGAGTAGGAAAAAGTATAGAAAAAATTTGATAGATAAATGGATGTTTCATGTTCTGTTTTCAATGTATATTAACGTGGATCTCTTTGGGTGTTTTGGAGATGAACTAAAATGAGTCTAGAGTTAAAGAAAGGAAGAAATATGAAGTGGAAAAGATGATCTATGTACAAGATATGTTAGATGTAAAATGTAGGAGTTAAAAATCTAGAAAATTGAAAGAGAATGGCTGGAATATGTTAGCTATAATGTTTCCATTAGACACGCATCTGTATTTTAGCCATATTTTGATCTGTACACATCCAAATAGGATGATTTTAAGTTTATATTAAACTGGAGACATATGATTACAACTTTTCTAAAGGAATCAAATTTTAATTCTGTCTCTAAGAATTTCAAAATTTTGGCTTGAAATTGAGTACAGAGTATTGTTGCAATTTGAGTACAGTCTGAAATATTTTGTGTATAACTTGCAGAATACTGAACCAAATTATGATAACTTGGTGTCATTAGAAACTTAAGAATATGTGAACAATTTTTTAAAAGAAGGTGTTGCCTAAATACTTCATTTTCCTTGTATTAATGATAATGCAAAATGGACTCAAAAATCTATTTTTAGAAAAAAAAGCTGGAATGATCGAATGAGTTATGAACTTATAATAAATTTGTTTTATTGAGGTGTGAGTTTTGATATATAAGTGATCATGTGATGAGTATAATGGAAATATACCCAGGATTATCATTGAGCATGCATAGTACACAATCCATGTGAAGTTCAGGTGGTTGGCTAATAGACCTAATATTTTGAGGAGGAAAGCTTCTTTTGACTTATTTACCTTTTAAACAAGCCTAAAAAACTTGATTGCTTTCGAGCTTTAAGGTCGGTAGTCCTCTTACTAACTTGTTTCTGGACAATTTTGATATAATGCTCATTCTGGCATGTCTAAATCTTCTATGCCAGATAAACAAATCCTTTTATAGAGAAACAAAACACTTAACACTTTGTGAGGACATGTCTTCTAGTTGAGCATAATATATATTTTGATTTATAAGACCAATAAACACAATCTTATCATTATGAATATCGACAATTTCACTATGAGATGCATAAAAAATGACTTTGTAACCCTTGTTACATAGCTGACCCACACTCAACAGGTTATATTTCAAACCATCAACAAAGAGAATGTTGTCAATATATATACAATCAGAATCACCAATTTACCAATTCCAATGATCTTTGCTTTATTTTTGCCTGCGAAGACAACATTACCTTCATCTTTTCTTTCAATGTAGTTAAAGTGTGATATTTCACCTCCATTTGTCTCGAACATCCACTATTAACTATCTATTAATTCTCCCTTGTCTCCATTTTGAGACATATCTGCAGAAAGCATTGTCTCATTTAAGGTATCCAAAATTTTTTGGGTCCTTTTGAGTTAGTAGTTTGACCTTTCGATCTCCAAACATACATATGAGATAATTTCTTTTTATGAAAATTGCAAGAATGACTAATGTGACCATATTTACCACAGTAATCGCATAAAACAGATGAATGATAGTTGTTATGATTTTTGCCACTTAGCAGGTTCTTACTATTTTGACTATAATTGTTGCTGGATTTAACAAAGAAGTTTTTGTATGGCTTGATATCGTTGTTTTCATTGTATTCTATTATGGCCTGACAAAAAATGCATTTACCACTATCAGGTAATGCATCAAGATTCTTTCTTCCATTAATAAAATTTTCCAAATATTTTTCTAAAGATAAAATCTTTCCAGTACTTTTCTTCCTTTCAAATTCTAAGGCAGCGACTTTTTCTTCTAATTGTCTTACCTTATCAGAATTTTTTAGTTGTGCATTTTCCAACTTAGCTACTCTTTCTTCCAAAACTTCCTTTTTATAAACCTTTTGCTTATAGTCAATCTTAAGAGACATATTCCTAATTGTCAAATTCTCATTCACATATTCCAATGATTTAATCTTACTATTCAGAGATGCATCATTGCTCTTGGACTTCTTAACTTCTTTGAAATACTTTACCGTCAACCTTTTGTACTGATCATACAATTCATGATATGCATTTTTCAATTCGTCAACTTCAATATTAGAGTCATAATAATTTGCCTATTATCTCCTAATTTTTCCATGAAACAAACATTGCTGACTTTTTCTAGCTTTCTTCTTCAAAGTTTTCAGAATCCTCATCTGATCAGGCTGCAATCAACAATTGCTTTCTGGATTTTGGGTTCTCTAACTTGTCTTTTTGAAGAAGAGGACATTCTGGTCTTGTGTGACTAGGCTTCTTATAGTAATAGCATATGATTTGATTGTTTTGTGTATTGTTATTGTTGCTGTTGCCTTTTGATAAGAAATTGTTGTTTCCAGCTTTCTTGTTTCCTTCTCTTTTCTTCATCAGTTTCTTTCTATAGAAGCAGGCATATTTTCTGACTATAAAGTTGAATTCATCATCTTCATCTATTTGCAACTCAATGTCACTTTCATCACCGTTTGATTCATCAGTTGCTTTTAGTGCCATTGCCTTTTTGTAGAAGGATCCTTCATCTCGCCTAAGCTCGGTTTCATGGATCATCAGATTTTCTCGTAGCCTTGAGTGAAATAGTATCTAAATCCTTTGTTTTTTCTAGAGTTGTCACTTTATGTCTCCATTCCTTTAGTAGTGACCTCAAAATCTTCGTTACAAGCTCGTCATTGGGATATATCTTTCCCAAATTCTTTAAGGTCGTGATGATGTTATTGAAGTGTTCGAAGAATTTGTCTATGGTCTCTCCATGTTTCATGCCAGTAGTTTCGTATTGATGCACCAAAAGACTTATTCTATGCTTCTTTACCTTATGCGTTCCTTTAAACGTGACTTGTAGTTTGTCCCACATTTCTTTTGTTATAGAACAATAGGATATTTTCTCATATTCTTTTGTAGATAATGCACAGATTGATGTTTTGCTTTAACGCTTAGCTGTGCATTTCTTCTATCAACATCAGTCCATAAATCTACGTTATCTAAATTAGGAATTGTAGCTATAACTTTTTTTGCTTGCTAGACTTTAATATCTACAAATTAGAGATATATGCCAAACTTTGATATCTACAAATTGGAGATATATGGTCATTCTCTCTTTCCAATATGAGTAGTTGTTTCCATTAAAATATGGAGGCTTTAACACGGATTGTCCTTCAAAACTTCTCAAGGTATTTGCCATGATCTATCAAGTGCTGTAAAACACAAAAATGATAAACCTCGCTCTAATACCAAATGATAAAGCAAACACACACAAGAGGGGGTGAATTGTATGTGACTTAAAAAAAAATTCGCAAGTTACTTTCAATTTGTATAAAGACAGGGGCCTATTAAAAATTAAAACAATAGGTGCCTATCAAACGATAGTAGCCTATTAAATGATGGGAGCCTACTAAAGTATAAGTTATGTTGAAAACAATAAAAGGGAAGGCGCCTGCTAAAATTAAAGGAACTATCAACAAGTTGAAAATAGAAGGGGCCTATTATAAAAATGAAGGAGTCTCTTGCTGAAATGAACACACACATAATATAATGCGGAAATATAAATAAGGAGAGAGAAGAAGGAAGTAGTCAATTTATACTGGTTTAATTTACAACCCAAGCCTACGTCTAGTCCCCAAGTATCCAACTTGAGTGTTTTACTATAAAATCCAGTAGTAATTTGACAAGCCTCTTCAAACTCATGAGTACATAATTTTCAAAGTTCTCTAACCTTCCACATTCGAAGTGTATAACAAGTTTCGAAAAGCTCACAAAAAAATAAAAATTCCAACAATGCCCCCTTCAGCCACACACCCATGATCTACACCACATCTTGCCAAGATACAAATCAGTTAGAGATAGAACTCTATTACAACTAGAAGATTATCCCTAATAGCTTTTTGAATCCAAGTCAAACAAAGATACTTGATTAGCTATCATCAACCAATTAATATTCTATAGGTCCAATTAATAATAAATATGCCAAAAAAAAGAAGACATATACCATATATCTTGAAAAACCGAAGGGGGTAGAAATTTCGCAAACTTTCCAATTTTATTGTATTCGTCTCTAGCACAATCAAAAATAAAAACAAACTAACAAATAACACCAAAAATTTGGTAACGCAGTTCAGCATATCTTGCCTACGTATGCGGGGCCCTCACCCAGCTTAATACTTTCATCAAAGTACAATAGATTTACCTAAGGCTTTACTAAACTGACACCACTCAACCCTTGACATTATTTTTCAACCTCACTTCCTATGAAATTCACACCCAATAGTATGACCGCCTCGTATTAACCTCAACAAAGGATTTTCTCAATCAATCTTTTAACGAAAGAAAAATAAACGAATAACTCAAGTGATTAGAAAAATAAAGAACGAAAACTAAATACACTTGAGATAGGAAGGAACGACTTCCCTATAAATTCAACTCCTTCTAAGACAAATCTGAAAGTCATTCACCAAGTAAATTGTCGTAGTCAACTGCTAGGATTTTGTGCCTAACTTTCAATCGTGAATCTTCAAAGGGAGCCACTCAAACCACACTTCATAAAACCGAAAGGCAGCACCAAAATGACACATACACCAGAAAGATGAATCAATTACCTTGAAAATGTCACTAGCAATTTGACATTGAAGAGTTAGAAATATGGATAGCTGATTCACGCAATGTCAAAAGCAAAATCACAGCTGTACCAAAATCTCCGTTGACAACCCAACCAATAAACGCACTTAAGGCAATAGACACTTCAGCCCCTTTGGTCACGAGATGCTTAAAGAGTCTTCATAGGATGGAGTTCTTCTAATAACCAATCAACTATAAATCCAAATAGACTATCTCAAGGAATGCTTTCACGGAGGAGGGACGTTGAAGTATAAAATGAAATTTCCAAGCTGATTAACACAAAGATGAAATCAAAACACAATTGCACTCCCATCCATCCAATCGACAACTACATAAAAGATTAATGTCATCTAGGTCCTCCAACCAAAGGCTTACCATAAAACAAACAACTTCACCACCAAAAGTCTCACTAACGTGTAACCAACATCAAAAAAACTAATCAACACCCATACAAAACAAAACTTACACCTTACACCCTCTTCCAATTTCATACTCTGCACTACTGCCACCAATGTATGTTACGTAATTCACTCAAAATCTATCCTACGTTTGTTCCCCACTTCACCAACAAGTCTTCACATATGCACAATAACAAGATTTCATGCAACTCACTTCTGCACACACATAGACGTGATCTATACACACTCGAACTCAAGATAAAGTTCTATCACACTTAATCCATTATCCTAAAAATCCAAGTTGAGCAAAAATTGTTATTTAGTCACACCATAAGCCAGCTATTATTGCCCAATTAAATTCAATTAACATAGATTTGAATTTTGAACTCATCAACATTATCTTAGATGTCCAATTATCAAAAATGCCAAAACCAAATAATAAGATATATACCATATTTATTAATAATCTTCTCCTTTTTGGCATTGTTTGTCATATAGTCAAAACTCCCCCTAAAGGAGATTATTGAATATATAACCATCAAATGCACAAATCCATTTTCCCTCTCGGGACAAAAAGATGCCAAAAAACACGACGAATAGTCACGCATATACCTTGAAATCTCCCCCTAAATGGAACATTCACCATAAACAATCTGATGTCTCCTCCTTGGGACAAAACATTGTCAAAACGAAGAATGCCTTTAACACAATCAATCTTAGCGAATAGAGAAACAAAAATCAATAGTAGGTTCAGTGGAAGAATTGTAAGCACACCAAGATGACAATTTACCACCAGTTAATACACATGCCAACATATCATTACTTACTTCAATTTCATCTTCATAAGACTAATCAAATTCATAAATCCAAGCAATTAAAGATGAATGTTGCCAGTGTAGTAAGAAAGAGAGATACCCGACAGAGAGACCTACACTAATGAGAGAGCTAAAGAGTCTTCATTGGAGCAAAATAGAAGTCCCAATGCAAACTACTAAAAAAATGGGATGACAATGACAACATAAATAATAAAGAACTAAAGAAGACAAATCTTTTTTTTTACGTTTCATTTTTTTCTTTTTTAAAAAACAACACAAAAAACTTCAAAAATGTAAAGTACATAACCCCTGTGCCCCTTGAAGAAATTCAAACATAGCCTTATTCCTCATCATATTATCTTTGTCATCAGTTTCTTCTTCTAAAGTAACTGATTTATCCTCTGTCAGAACAGTTTCTTCACAAGCGGTAACTAATAACTGAGAATCTAGACAATTTCTTGTTTTTCCTTCACAATTTCTTTGTGCTTGTAATTGAATCTTTCTAATCCAAGTGTGCTTGGGTACCATAGGCTGCTGCTGAAAATTTAATTTAGAGTGTCTAGATTTTTGATTTTGACCCCTTTGAAACATCATTTGTAACATCTTGTAGTATCTTGGCCTTATTTGTTCGATAACTCCACAAAAATGACATGCGAGTACAAACTTTCGATTCTTCCTCGAAGTTTCTTCTTAGACAGATCTGGATATGTCATCTTTCTCATCATTCACCTTGGAACAATTACCTTTGTAGCCAATGCCTTGAAGATCTCTTTTAACCTTACTGATTTTCATTAACTTTTCTGTACCTCTATTCAACTTCCTCAATCCCTTTTCGGTACTTACAAGTTTCAGTCTAGCTTCACCAAGCTCATCTAAAGTTGACATCAATTTCTTCTCCAAATCTTGAATAGTATTCTTAATCGAGAAGTTTTATTTCTTCAACCTTTCATTCTTCCTACATATTTTCACCCTTTTTTTGTACAATAAGTTATAAGCCTCGTAAATGTTCTCCTTTTTATCACTTGAACCACTTTCATCATTGTCATAATTTGAGATCGAGCCTTGAGCTGATTGGTTTGCGTTTATCTTGAAATTTTCTGATTTACTCCATTTTTCATCTTTAATTACTTCCTTCTCAGTTGCTGTTAAGCAAGTAACTGGGCTTTTGTTGTACAAAGTAACTAATGCAGCACTATTCACAACTTCTTCTTCACTTTCATATTCACTTTCATATTCGTTATCACTCTAAGTGCTTGTATAGGATTTCCCTTTTCTCTTCTTCAAGATGTTAGCATACTCCACTTGAACATGTCGGAAGCCTTGACACTCATGGCATTGAATTCTCTTTACCTTTCTTTCTCGTCGGATTCATATGCTAAATCATTCATACCTTTTCCAGTTTCAACCTGTAGTGCCAATCCTTTGCTTCTTTATTGTTTACTCCTTAAAAGATTCATTTCGAAATTTGTAAGAATTCCAATTACCTTCTCTAATGACAGATCATTAATGTCGTGGGCCTCCTCTATTACTGCAATTTTTGAAATAAATCTCAGAGGTAATGATCTCAACGTCTTCTTGACTAGTTTTAGATTGGAATGTTTCTTCCCAAGTTGATGTGCCTGATTTGCTATATCTCTCAATCTATCATGAAAGTCTCCAATAGTCTCATTTTCATCCATCTTCAGTTCTTCAAACCTTACAGCTAACATCTATAGTTTTAACGCTATCATAGATTTAGAACCTTTATGAATAGTCTGCAAAGCATCTCACGCTTCTTTAGCCGATTCACAGGCTGATATCATTGAGAAGCGTCCTTCATTAACAATACTAAAAATCGCATGCATTGCTTATGAGTTTCTAAGTGCATTTTCTTCTTCGGCTCTTGTCCACTCAAATGAATCTTTTTGAACTACCTCTCCTTTAACATCAGTAATCATAGGACGTGCCCAACGATGTACAACCGAATGCCAAGCTTTTATGCACTAAGCTTGGACAAAGACTTTCATTGATTTCCATACAGGATAGTTAGATCTATCCAACGGTGATGGTCTAGTGATCGATGCACCCTCTCTTGTAGTTATGTTCGCGAAACTAGGATCTGCACTAACTTGCTACCAAGTTCTGAATCGATGACCTTGCTCTGATACCAATTGAAAAACCAAAGGGGGTAGAAGTTTCACAAACTTTCCAATTTTATTGTGTTCACCTATAGCATAAATAAAAACAAAAACAATAAAAAAAGAAATAAAAAATAACACCATAAATTTGGTAACGTAGTTCGACACACCTTGCCTACATCTACGAGGCCCTCACCTAGCTTAATAATTTCACCAAAGTACAATAGATTTACCTAAGGCTTTACTAAGCCGACACCACTCAACCTTTGACACTATTTTTCAACCTCACTTCCCATGAAAGAATTTCATACCTAATAGTACGACCGCCTCGTACTAACCTCAATAGAGGATTTTCTCAATCAATCTTTTAACAAAAGAACAATAAACGAATAACTCAAGTGATTAGAATAATAAAGAACGAAAACTAAACACACTTGAGATGGGAAGGAATGACTTCCCGATAAATTTAGCTCCTTTTAAGACAGATCTAAAAGTCGTTCACTAGGTAAATTGTCGAATCCAGTTCCTAGGATTTTGCGCCTAACTTTTAATCATGAATCTTCAAAGGGAGCCACTCAAACCACAGTTCATAAAATCGAAAGGTAGCACCAAAATAACACATAGACCAAAAAGATGAATCAATTACCTTGAAAACGCCACTAGCAATTTGACATAGAAGAGTTAGAAATATGGATAGCTAATTCACGCAATGTCAAAAGTAAAATCACAGCTGCACTAAAATCTCCATTGACAACCTAACCAACAAGCACACTCAAGGCAATAGACACTTTGGCTCCCTTGGTCACGAGATGCTCAAAGAGTCTCATAAGATGGAGTTCTAATAACCAATCAGCTATAAATCCAAATAGACTATCTCAAGGGATGCTTTCACGGAGGAAGGACGTGGAAGCATAAAATAAAATTCCCAAGCTGATTCATGCAAAGATGAAATCAAAACACAGCTGCACTCCCATCCATCCAATCGACAACTCATAAAAGATTAACGTCACCTAGGTCCTCCAACCAAAGGCTTACCACAAAACAAACAACTTCACCACTAAAAGTCTCACTAACGCGCAGCCAACATCAAAACAGCCAATCAACATCCCTACAACACAAAACTTACACCTTACACCCTCTTCCAATTTCACACTTTGCACTACTGCCACCAATGTATGTTATGTAATTCACTCAGAATCTATCCTGCATTTGTTCCCCACTTCACCAAGTCTTCACACATGTACAATATCAAGATTTCACACAACTCACTTCTACACACACATAAACGTGATCTATGCACACTTCAACTCAAGATAGAGTTCTATCACACTTAAACCATTATCCCAAAAATCCAAGTTGAGTAAGAATTGTTATTTAGTCACACCACAAACTAGTTGTTATTGCCTAATTAAATTCAATTAACATGGATTTAAATTTTGAACTCATCATCATTATTTTAGATGTCCAATTATCAAAAAATGCCAAAACGAAATAATAAGATATATATCATATATCTTAACATATATAACAGTAATTGTATCCAAAATAGCAATCACATCTAACATGGAAGGTTTCTCTAACAGAATCAACGCATAGATACAAACAAATCCCCAAAAGAGATGATTAAACTAATGAGAAGGAAGGTGGATTTGAATGGAATCACCTATGCTTTGATACTTGACCCGCTCTGGTATTCTACTTCCTGGATAACCCATTTGAAAATTTCTCTGACAACACAAATTTATAACTCAAACTAATGATTGTACAATCCCAAATAAAGAAAGAGGGTTACTTACGAATGACTTAGTTCTTGTAAAAGCAATTAGATGATTCCTCAACAGCGTTTTTGCGACAGCTGGACATTGATCTTCATCCAACTTTAAGCAATTCCAAAAATGGAAGATTTTATAAAATGAACATATTTTTTCATTTTGAGAGTCAAGGAGTAGCTCTTTGAGGGTCCATATTTGTTCTAGTGATCTGCAATCTTCTACAAAGACAGCGGAGACACTCGATGGAAGTTCCGACAAGGATTGAAGCCTTTCATACTTTGTTATATCGAGAAATTCTAGCCGTGAAAGTTGTTTGATGGTTGCAGGAATTCTCTTAAAGTTATTTTCAATCAAATATAGATTTTTATAGAAGATGGAAAGCACAAGTCCTCAGGCAATTCTCTTAAATTACACTTATGGATGACTAAGGTTTGTAATGAAGAGAAACATTCCGACGACAAAGCCAATGCATAGTGGTCTTCTACAAAACAATTTTCAAAATTTTGAAAAGATATTTGTAACTCCTTAAGCCCTTTGAGATTGCTAATTGATGATGGGAACTTCTCTATGGCTGTCTCCATTAAGTTAACGCGCTCTAAATTATCCATAGGCTTTAAAATTTTAGGAAGCGCCTTAAAGCGTGAGGATCCCTCCAGATAAAGTTGTGTGAGAGATGTTAACTTATTAGAAAAATTGCTTGGAAGGCTTTTAAGCTCTCTATAATACCTAATATCTAATTTCTTTAATTTATCGAGGTATTCAACAGAGGATGAAGGTACCTCGTTTATGGCAAGCCAATTTAAGTGTACCTCTTGATGTTGCTTGAAATTTTGAGGGAACATATTAAAATTTTCACATCCATTGAGATCAAGAACTTGAAGAGCTTCTAGAAATCCACATCTACCATTTGGAAGATGAGTTATACTTTCGTTGTCTACCAAACTTAAGGAAGTTAACTTGCCTAATTGACTTCCATCAATGTAAAAGGGAACTTTAACCAAACTCCAAAAACAATTAACAATCATACTCAACATTCCATATGTCTCTTGAGATGCCACTAAATCTTCCTGTAGTTAACAAAAATAACAAAAGACATAATTGGCTTGAATCTAATATTACTTTCAACTTTTGTTAAAAAGAAAGAACAAAAAACTAACTGCCAGGCAATATATAAGTTAAGTACCTTGTTTTTATTCCATAACTGTTTTATGTTACTGTCATAATCTAAGCACCACAAGATTCTCTGGTTGGAAATTAGGTGGAAAAGATTCTAACAGATACTTATCCCAATGAAAATACTTTAACTTATTGGGAAGATAATTAAGACCTTGAGAGAGACGTAGATTACTATTTATGTAGAACTTCCATAACAATTGAGAAACTTAAGATCAGGTATTTTCATGAACTCTTTTAAATTTAAATCTATTTCCTTTATGTTATTTATGTCAAGAATTATGTTTTCCACTACTTCAGCTTCCTAACAAATAATAGCCAAATATCTACATAAGTTATTGTATGAATAAATAACATATTAAAAATAAATCAAATAGTATAAGAGACTAGTAATAATATAGAGTTCTATTTTAAATATATTTAGGATTTTACCTTATTCTCTTAAAATACTTCATAAATAATTTTTTTGGTAACTTAGAACTTTATAAAGAATAAGGAGTTATGTACAAGCAAGAGATACCATAGGTAATCTCTTAACATGCAAAATACATAATGGCATGCAACTAACTGCCCTACCATCAATCACCCTTCCTAAGTCCTACAGGACAGTAGTGACCAGTATCCTTCCAGAAGTTAAGCACAATCAGAGAGAAAAAAAGCAACAATACCAAGCTAAACCAAATACTGCAAATGCCTAGTTATACACTGAGCAATAATACATCATTAAATACCTCAACATGTCAGCATATGCCCAGATATACATGAGCTAAACCATAGTCCAATCAAGTAGAAGATCAAGATATCATCAAAAACCTGCTAATATGCATTCATAATCTCAGTTATTCCAGCAGGGGCTTCCATAGGCAATGATTTTCTATGCAGAAACCATTGCCTATCAAAGCTCTATGTAACCTAAATTGCATTTGGAACACCTACTATGCCCTTGAATATGTGGCCATCCAAGAGGTCTCATCCGTGGGGAGAGGGAGTGTAAAATGTGGGACCCCAGCTTAACAACAATCTACATCACAAAGTTAGTGCCAAATAGATCTAATTACCTCTCTATGTGTGTAGGTTGAGATGCTCCAAAACTTGGAAGATTCTTCATAAACATTTTCAGGATCCCATAATCTACTATGTTGATTAGAATATTTAGGTTCTTGACGAACAATTTCTTTTCCCATTTTTGTAACAAATCATACATTTCTAACTTGTTTTGATTCAAAATAGTCAAATGACACTTATCTACTAGAACACTTATTATAATATCATATTAAATCTACTGCTTCTATATATCTGACTCGTGATGTCTGTGGCAACTCTTTTGAAAAAGCATGCAATGTCAAAAAAGACATCTTTCTTCACCCTATTTAAGACATTGTAACTAATTTGTAGCACGTGTTGAATATTCTTGTCTGGAACTTCTAGCAATTGATTTATTATATTTTTCCACTCCTTTTCCTTTTTCCCAACTAGAGAGGAGCTGAAAACCTTTAAAGCTAAAGGATTGCCTTGTGCATATTTAATCATTGAATTTGACAAGGAAGCATAATTATCTCCTAGATCTTTTTGTTTGAAGGCACTTATTTTGAAAAGTTGAAGGGCTTCATCATCATTCAATAGTTCAACTTTATATATAAAATCAGCCCTTCCTTTAGATACTTGTTTATTTCTACTAGTAATGAGAATCATACTTCTTGAACTAAACCAACATAGATTTCCAATCAAAGACTCTATTTATAGTGGATCATCTACATTGTCAAGAACAATTAATATCTTCTTATGACCAAGTAACATATATTTCACTAGATTTTCCTCACCCTGCTTTTGAAACAAGTTCTTCCTATAATTTCATCAAGTCACCTGCTTCTGCTTGTTACCTCACGTTATGTACAAAGCAACAACCTTGGAATTGATAGGACATCATATGATATATGACTCTAGCTATAGTTGTTTTACCAACAGTACGCATCTCCCAGATTCCTAAAAGGCAAACCTCCAATGGCTTAATGTTAAACACCTTCTTAATTTCCCTAATGTGCGAGTCCATTCCAGCCAAATTCTCAAAGCCATCCCATGTCGTGGATTGGTTCAGCTTTTCCAAAATATCTTCAACTATTTTGTTAATAAGCGTATGATCATTCCTACCAATTACGAAACACAATATAAATGAATGAAAGGCACAACAACCCTTTACTTGGATTGACCATACAAACTAAAACATACCTGAAGTCCTTAGAATCAAACTCAAGTAGATTGGCAGCTGTGGTCAACGCATCCCTCCAACCTTGGGTCTTGTGTGCATTCTTGAGATTTTGCTCATGGTTTACAAAAGTTTTTGCAATATCATGGGAGTGTTTCCTTAAATAGGATGGACCGACTTCGTAAAAAACAGGTATGACAATTTGTCCATGGGTCCAATGACACGATCTCTACAAGCTCATTAAGACACCAACCGGAAGTTGCATTGTTTTTTGAGAAAACGAGGACAGCAACAGTGGAATCTTGGATTGCTTGGGAAAGTGAGTGAGCAATTTCTTCTCCTCTTTTAAGTTCATCGTCGTCAAAGAAGGTTTGGAGATTCTTTTGGCACAAAGCAGCATAGAGATGGCTGATGAAGTTGCGACGAGTGTCTTCATCCCTGAAGTTCAAGAAGACGTCGTACTTACGTTTTATTACTTCTATTAATATTGAAATTGATATTTAAAAAATTTTTGTTTTATACTCTAGTTACAACTTTTCACCCATTTTTATTGCATAAAGAACTGGTTGAGGAAGAAGACGTCGTAGTTCAGTGGGTGAGAGGCCAAAGAAGGACAGGAAGAAGCCACTATTGTTGAAAGAGAGCGAACGCAACCTAATAATAAAAAATGACTAGCAACAACACTTCTATGCATTATATAGCAAACAAGAGTGCAATGATTTGAAGTCTTGTCCTAGTAAATCTACTCTCTTTTCTTCCGACGAAGCTTTTGCAGGGTCCTCCTTGCCGACTTTTCTCTGAAAAGTTACCCGCTGAGTTTCCTACTCCCACCTCATCAACTCCTTAAAATAAGAATAAATTTTTTTCTAACAGTCTATAAAAATATTATGGTTATGCGCTAACTAGAATTGAACTGTGACGAGGAGAGCTGCATCCATCGACAACTCTAATAATTGCATGGCTCCTGCATGTGCCTATCGACCGTTCATGCGCTGTGATGTCAACATCGATGCCACTGCTTACGTGAACAATTTGAAATCATTCATTTTAATAATAAATATATTAATTTATAAAATAGCACCTTTATTTTCATATTATTTTATAAGTCGAACTACAGTTATACAAAAGTAAGAAAATGATTTCACCAAAAATTTGATTATGAAATTAAAGCTTTACTTATGAAGTTATTTCGCTCATAATTATAATTTGGTACTTTTATATTTATTGAAATGGATATCTCAAAATTTTTAATATAATTATTCTAATTTCTACCTTTTATCTATCCTCTATTCATAAAAAATTAAAAACTCCAAAATTCACAAATCTTATTACCTGTAGAGCTTTGATACTCAAGAAGTAGCCTGATATTTCTAAAATTGTCCTAACGTAATGTTCCTAGAGCTCCATATTATTCAAATGAATCATACTAGAGCTCCATATAATATAATATAACTTATAATATATGTCATTTTTTGGACGTAAAAATTGTGAAAACCATACTTAGTATCAGACATACAATTTATGGAGAAAAAAAGGGTCTAAATAAAAAGCTTCCAAATTCAATTTAATAGAGGTCAAATAAAAAAATTAAGAACAAAAATAAAAATTTGTAAAAAGATGCTTTTTCCCTGATAAGTCTACCATAAGGAAAAACTAAATGTTACTTAAAAAACATTGCAGGAACCTTCATAATTTGTTTGCTTTTCTTCATATTTCACACTTTTGAAGCAAGCTCTCTTACTTTCTCTTCAAATGTACCATCCACCTTAAAGATTGGAGCTTTGAACTTGAAGTCTTCAATTACAAGAACAAAATACGATAAAGGAAAAAATAAACTCCTGCTCTATAAAGTCAAATCAAAACTCTTGTGATTGAAGTCTTCAATCACAAGGAAAAATTAGAACTCCTGCTCTATAAAGTCAAATTAAATAGTCCTCTTAATAACAAAACTAAGAACAGAGAAACATGCATAGCTTACCTAGTGGG
>JANIJH010349867.1:0-19052 GCA_024520975.1 Erythroxylum areolatum
CACTGATGCAGAGGCAACTATACATGCAATTCAATTATGAATACACTCCACTAAACCATCCAAATTACCGATATGTCTGTCACATCGGTAACGGGATGCTACAGATTATGAAATTATTTCATAACACTTAACGATTAATGACATGAAATTGCTTACTCACTTTAACTCATATGTGATTTTAGGCACAATTCGGAAGCAAAAAAGTTAAAATGAGTCGAAAGCACGATATTTGGGCCATTTTTTGAAAAAGCATACTTGTCTTTATGGAGTAAGAAGAAGAAAATAAAAAGAAGAAAAAATGAAAATGAAAAAAGAAAATTTAAAGGTGCTCATAACACGTGCATGAAATTTGCATACAATTACGTGAATTAATAGTAGCCATGCAACGTGTTTTATAGGAATTAATTAAAGACAAGAGAGCTGAAAGAACAGCATAAAACGACAGTGCTGGATAGGAAGTAGATGAAGGCAGTTGGAAGGAAGTAGTTCACTCCAAATGCATCACCAAACGACGTGATGGATAAAGGAAGCAAAACAGGAGGCAACGTAAGAAGGAACGCAGTAGCAGAGCACTAAACGACGTAGCACAGGAGGATCAAAATGCATCAGCTAGTGAGATGACCAAAATTCGACAATATTAGTCAGCACAAAATGCACAGTAGCAATAGCATGAGTGAAGCGTAGGTTTTAATAAGAGTAAACAGTGGAGTGGACCAATAATTAAATAAAAATAGAGTGTAGCGTAGGTTAGAGATGAAAATAAGACAGAAAGACCCATGAAGAGCTATAGTAGTAGTCTAGTTTTTTATTCAATGAGGGTTGAAGCATTTTCTGGGATAGACCCATGAAGAGGTAGATGTCCCGACTTTGGTTTAGAGGTAACATCAACACTGACGACCCAAGTTAAATGTATTTCACTTTTTTGTTGTTGCTTTCTCTCTTTAGAAATTGATTGTGTTATCCTATGTTAATTGATTTGGGTTTTGTGTATGGATAATCATATTCTCATTATTGCTCGATTATTTGTGTATGAACCCAATGGGTATTGTGAAAAGATGATTTGAATGCATTCGTTGGATCGTTTATTTACAAACTCATTGTTAGAATTTCGATATAATCTGTAATTGTTATATTTGAAATTCTTCTGTAGCGATTAATGATCTGTAATTATTAGGGACAATATAATCTAGGTTAAATGACGCATCATATGTGGCTGTTGCCTAGATTAATCGATTTTCCTAATCTGTACTGCTATTGCCCAATTAAATCTAGTGATTATATCCTATGTTATTTAATGATTAGTTTTAATTAACGATTGTATCTTGATTAAACATTACCTGAGGGAAAACTCGGTTTAATTATTAACCCATGATTAATAGTTGCTATAAGAGGTTTGAGAATGACAAATCGTTAAAATATGTTTAATTAAGGTGTAGGCCGAGATTGAACCAAAGAACTAGATCCTAACCGAATTCTCCACTTTTATCATTTTTTTACATATTTTCTTCACATTGCTTTTGTTAGTTAGTTTAGCTTTATTTTATTTTCTTACTTCTAAAACCAAAACCTGCCAAAACATAAACACTGATTAATTTCATTTCAATAAATTTACACACACTCTTTGTGGGATCGACCTAGACTCACCATTGCTATAGTAGTAGTCTAGTTTTTATTTTAACTAGCATTACAATGCGCTGTCAGCTGTATGTCCCTATCTGTTGGATAATTGACAATAAATTGGGTTGAAGCTAAAATTGTTGTTAGTTGAGGAACGCAATTGAGAATTGAAGTTGTTACTATTAGAGGGTTGACGAGTATTACAATCATTTGAATTGTTGGATTGAGGATTGTGACAAAAGAAGTTAGATTTTGGGCAAGTGGTAATTGTAGCAGTGATTGGAGGAGGTGCCTTCCTTAATGCCCCGTGTTTAAGGAAGAGCTCATGATCAAGCAATTTTTTCATACAACTCTTCATAGGAAATGATAAAGTCTCTTGCGTGGATTGCAACAGAAATCTAGTGACATTGTGGTCTCAAACCGCTGAGAATTTTCACAATTAATTCATCGTTAGACATTGGAGCACCTGTTGTTGCAAGTTCATAAGAGAGAGATCTTATTTGATGAAGATAATCATATATAGGACAAGAGTCCTTCGTAAGGTGAGCAAACTGGTCACGTAAACTAAAAGTTCAAGTCTGCAACTTATTTGCATAAGTTGTATGAAGAGAGTCCCATACAAGATTGGTTGTGACAGCTGCAGCTAGAGTTAGGACTATGGTCAAATTTACAGAAGCCATGATTGCGTTCTGTATCAATTAGTCCTAACGAAACGAAACCAAATGTTGTAATTGGGATTATCTTTTTGTTGACCTTCCTGTGTGATAGTTTTGGAAGGAGTTAGGTGGTTTCATCAAGACGGCTAAACAAATTGTGTCCAAGCATGAGCATGGAGATTTGAGCTTTCCAAATTGCAAAATTGTGATTGCCAATAAGTTTTATTAGTAGCTGCAATATTTGATTGAACTAAACAATAATATTGTTGGAGTTGGCAAAATCAACATTGATGACATTCATGTTGGTGGACATTAGGTGAGTGGATATTTGGAGGATCAGACCTACAAGAGCTGTTAATTTAGCTTTGATACCATGTAAACAATATACACAGGAAGGATCGGAAAGGATGATGTACATTTAATTAATGAGCTAAATATATATACACAAGTATACAACAAAATTCTGGTGAAAGATCCTACAATATTAGAGAATCATGTAATCTAATATAAAGTAAAACAAACCATGAAATAAGGAACAGAATAACAACACAATAGATGACTTAGTCAACAATACATGCTAATATTCTTAAAATTCTATTGTTCGGAACCATATGATATAATACAAACAATAGGTGACAGTGTAAGTTTACCAACAAAATTTTAAAAGTATGAAAAAGAAATACTATGTTAATAAAGATGTGACACTTGTTTAACCTCATTAAATATTTCATTTTTTAAATTATATTCTGATTATTTTAAAAAATATTAGGGTTAAACTTGAATGTTGTGAAACATTAATATTTAAATTGTATTAAGATGGAAACCTTAAATTTAAAATTACAGTCTTTGCCAAATGTAAAAATAAACATAATGACAATATTTAGACCTCTGATTAAGCATAGAATGCATGGTGGAAATGAACTGATAATAAAAGTGTTAAATATTCTTCCTATTTATTAACATTTTGAGCATATATAATTAATTCTTTATTGCTTGATGCTTCAACTTTTTTTGAGTTGACTCTGAAAAATAATCATTTAAAATTTCTCACAGTTGACTTGTTTTTACAAAGAAAAATGAACTCCTTCAATTTCTTAACGCTTATGTTTGCTTATTTTTACAAAAGTAATTAACTACTCAAATTGTTAATCTAGATTCCTTTTCAAATGAGAAAAGGAGTAAAAAATTGGAGGAGAAACTTCTATCACAAGTGTTGCTGCTCTTAATACACTGACATAAGTCTTAAATTGCCTGATGAAATTGGAGAAGTTGTGCTTAAAATAAAGTAGGAAGAAGAAGCTAAGCGAATTCCACTAAACATAGCATCTCGTCTTATCGAACGTATTTAGCATGAAGGAATCAAGTCTTATTAACACATATACTTGGATGAAGGAGACAAAAAAAAGAAGAGAAACATACAAGCTTTATTAGCAAAGTTATTCTTAAATTCTAAAAACAATTATATAAACAAAGTGGAAAAAGATAACTTATACAAGGAAGTGGACATGCTCATGAGAGGTCGTAGACATGCTTGTAGCCAATAAAGAGAAAGAAGTGAACAAAAATCTTTTTGTGAAAATTGACCTTAAAATTTTCAATATAGTGAGAAGAGGAAGAGATATAAGCAATTTTAGCATATATAATAAGAAAATGACATTCTAAGTTGAATGTTATTCATATGGTAAGTATAGCCATTACCATTAGGAATGTTTTTCCAAGAACAAAAATGAAGCAAGATTTATAGAAGCCGATGAAGATGTAACAGAGAAAACTTTACTACTTATTGTAAAGAATGAACCAAAAGATAAAAGAGCATATGTTACCTTAATCATTTAGTTACCAATCATATGATAGGTGATAAAAACTAAATTTGTTAAACTAGATACTAAAGTGACAAGGACAGGAAGTATTAGGATAGAGATCAAGGGCAAAGAAGTGATTAAGACTAAAATTGGTGGTCATAAGCTTCTCTCTAATGTTCACTTTATTTTAAAATAAAAAAAATATTTTAAACACTAGTGGACTTTTAAAGAATAGTTGTCAATTTGATATGGGATAATACTTTTTGACTTTGAAATCAAGATGTTAATCTTATTATCAAGGTAACTATGACTAATTTATACACTATGAATGTCGTATGTTTAAAGACTAGTGTTGACGATCCTTCGTAGATATAACATATAATATATGGATATTTGAATTTTAAAGCATTCAAAGCTTTAGGAGAGAATAAGATAGTAAGAGGTGTTATATATATATATATATATATACAATGTTTGCTTGAAAAGATTTCAAGGAAAACCTTTTCAAATCAATTAATTTCAATAGCTACAAACATTCTAAACTTATTCATACAGATATTTGTGGTCCCACAAATCCTACATATTTTGGTAAATTTTTTTAGTTTATTATCTTCATTGATGATTATTATAGAAAAGCGTAGGTGAAATTGTTGGACCCCGCTTTCGGAGTCCAGCATTCGGAGACATTTAACGTCATCTCTCATACCACATAGATGCTGGCCCCCACTTCTGGAGCTCAACAATCCGGAGTCATACAAAGCCCGTCGTCCACAAGGGTGGCGTGCCCACAACAATCAAACATCAACATCACAATTTTGAGAATCACAAGCAAAACCCAATCATATTTCATTAATGAATCCAAACAGAGTTTATACAAACTTATTACAAAATACAAAATGCTCATAATACAATTTAATGCTTATGCTTAAAATGATTCTAAAATACAAAAAGTTCCTTAACTAACTTAATTACAAAAGTCTCTAACTATCTTGGAGTTCCGATGTCTTGCAAGGATTGCTATTCGTCTCTTTCTGCACCTGAGGAGGGAATAGTGGGGTGAGCTACACAACTCAATGGCTAATATATTTATAGCCATTGGCAATGAGCCATACAATTCAGACACACACTTATATATACAAATATACCAAGGTATGCATATATGTATCCCATTTAATTTAGCAATACTATCATCCACACTTCAAACTTAAGAATTTCATAATTTGAATGTCTTCACATAAAACATATCATGAAGACTCATATATCAAAACATAACACTCAAACATGCATCATACTTAACAGTTCAATTATGCAATGCACAAACAATTGGCTCGAGGGTTCCATGGAAACAAAATGGAGAAACCGAAGTTTAACCCATGAACAAAAGGGTCCAATTTCGGAGCTCATATGCCATAAGTGGGCAGCCGGGAGAAGGCTCTTGTCAATGTGCACATGAAGAATAGAATGGTTCCACTCTTGCCCAAACAAAAGCACATATTCATGCTCAAATCATTTTATGAAATGCTTTCATACTTTTCATGCTCTTTCCTTTCTTTTCATTTATACAAAATGCCGTGATAGATATCAAGGCATAACATGATCAAAATCACAATTCAATTATATCAAAATGTCATACATCTTTCAATTCATAACATAAAACGCATCATAGTAATTCACAATTTAGCAATTTTTAGCATATACACACAAACATAGGCAAAATGTCCATTTACACAATAACCATAAATATATGACCCATATTGATTTCCTTGCTTATAAACTTGCTCAAAAATGCCTCTTCTCTTATTCATCTTGCCTCTTTAATCCCCTTATATAATAATAAAAAAATCCCACTCAAATGGGTTTTCAATTGAAAATTCCTCTCAAGCACAATCACTAAAATTGGTTCTAGAATACTTAAACCCAAGCATTTTCTAAACTCCATGAACTAAAATCCTTTCAAAAATCCAAAAGTTTTAAAATGATCTTACCTTCATTCTTCACCAAATGAAGGGATTCTTTAGCTCAAAGGGAAGCTCTTCTCTTCCTCTACTTGTTTCCCTTCTTAAACAACCTCAAAATCTCTCTTGAGGACTAACACAATTAAAACCCGAGCTTGTTTTATCTTCTTTCTCTTCTTCTCTTCTTCTCTTTGTATTTCTCTCTATTCTTCATGACGCTCTCTCTTTTTCTCTTTGATTTTCGTTCTTCTCTCTTCTTAAAATGCAAGACAATACCTCTATGCCCTTAATGATCGAGAAATGTCCCATTTGCCCTTCTATTTATGCCTTATGTCTTTTATGTTTAAGTTTCTTGCCAAAACTGCCCTTAAACATTCTGTCATAACACTTTCTTCTAGAAAAATGTTGCCCATTGTCTTAAGTTTCTAATTTCACCAAAATCATTCAATTTAGTTCAGAACTCTAAAAGTATTGCCCCAAACTTTTTCGGACTATTCTTATATTGAAATAGTACACTATACTTAGATTCCTCCCAGAAATTGAAAGTCTTAGAGACTGAATTAGATTTCAATTTCTTCATATCATTTGAATCTCCATGTCTCTCGTTTATCTTGAAACAAGAATCATCTTATTCGGAGCTATACCGATGAAGACATCATCAAAATACCGAAGTATGTTCAGTAAAACATCTCATTCATACTCTTCCAACCGACACCCTTACTTTGATTCAATCCATCTTTTTTAAATCAATACCAAAAGCTATCAAAATCTATGGAGGCACAGAAAAATGTGTTAAGAAACAATTGGTTCAAGAATCACTTCATTTGGAGGTCGGAGAACAAGGTTATGACTGAAAGAATCAAACAGGATTTTGCCCCCAATCATATTGAACCTGTCTTCAGACAAATGGCATAACTCTCTCTACAGATGTCAGATTAAGATCATCTTAGGACGATTTCAAAAAGGACTTTGAGATATACAACTTTTAAGAAGACCTCAAGGTCAGATTTTATCTTTTAAAGGGTCAAAATGGACCATACGATAGGATCAGACGAAACCAAATGAAAAAGTAGACGAATGGGAAAAAGCAGACAAATCAGAAAAATTGCTATAACTTTCCCTACAGATATCGGATTAGGGTATTTTTTTGATGGTTCAAAAGAGGACTTCAAGATATACAACTTTTATGAAGACTTTGAAGGCATATTCTATCGTCTAAAGGGTCAAAAATGTAACAGACGATAGGTACAGACGAAACCAAATGAAAAAGCAGACGAATGGGAAAAGGCAAATGAATTGGGAAAATTGCTATAACTTTCAATATAGATATCATATTAGGGTGTTCTTTATATAATTAAAAACAGGACTTCAAGATCTACAACTTTTATGAAGACTGTAAAGACAAATTCTAACATCTGAAAGGTAAAAAATGGAGTAGACAATATGATTAGATGAAATCAAAAGAAAAGGCAGACAAACCGGAAAAATTGCTATAACTTTCTCTAATGATATCATATTAGGGTGTTCTTTAGATGGTTCAAAATAGGAATTCAATATCTACAACTTTCATGGAGACCTTGAAGACAAACTCTATCATCTGAAGGGTCAAAAAATGGAGCAAAAAATAGGTATAGATGAAATCAAATGAAAAAGCAGACGAATGGGAAAAAGAAGACAAATTAGAAAAATTGCTATAACTTTCTCTACAGATATTAGATTGAGACTTTCTTTAGATGGTTTGAAATAGGAATTCAAGATCTACAACTTTTATGAAGACCTCAAAGATAGATTCTATCGTCTGAAGGGTAAAAAATGGACCAGACAATAGTGTATAGAAGGTCAAACATAGAAGAAGCAAAAAGTCAAACATAGACGATATGACGTCATCACAGACGATACATTTTTACAGACAATATGACATCATCATAGATGATACATTTTATAGATGATATGACATCATCACAGATGATATGACGTCATCACAGATGATACATTTTTATAGGCGATATGACGTCATTACAGACAATACTATCTATACTCCTGAATATCTCCACTTATAAAGACCATAACTTTCAACTCCAATGTCAAAAATTCTCATGCTATATACTGTTGGAAAGATAAAAGAAATACCTACAACTTTATAGAAGACAAATTTGTCTAAATCTATCCAAATAAATCCATAATTTTCCTTGAATTCAGAATATGAACTTTACATTCACCCACCAATGTATTGCACCCAGTTCTCAACTTCATGACCAATTTTGAGATTCTTAAAGATAGAATTTAAATTCGATGTCTTCATAAGAAATGTAGCCATATGTCTCTGGTTTAAAGAAAATCAATAATCATCTTATTTGGATAACTAGAGAAAAATTTATAGCTAAAAGATGGAAGCATAATCAGTGAATATTTTCCAGATCAACTACCAATTTTATTTCCAAATCTTTCCTTAACACAACTCACCTTTTCTACTTCATTTACTCCTTATTATCAACTGCATTTCAAATCAATATCATCCAAAGAAAATATAGTCCATGATTAATCATGAACACCAATAACAAAACATACACATATGTACATATCCTTCATCAACTTATTACATATATTCAACTTCATTTTTTTGCTTTCATTTTACTTCTAACTTTCACCTTAATTCTTCTCATTTCAAAATCTCTTATCCACCAAATCACCAAAGCAAAACATGAATTTATCCACATTTTTCATTCACTACTTTGCTTTTGTCTATCATTTTCAATATAAGAATTTTTATCATTTGTTCTTTACTCATGACTAATCACCAAAATTTCTCATTTAATAGTTCTAGTCTTCTAAGAAAAGTTCAGGTTCCAACAACTCTCCCCATTAAAGAATTTCGTCCTCAAAATTCTTACCTGAGTGATCAAAAAAATGGAGGTAACGTTGTCTTATGTTTTCCTCAATCTCCCTAGTAACTTCTTCATTTGAATAATTTCTTTTAAATGATCATAGTCAAAAGACTCACTCAGTCTTTCAATGACTTATTTAATCATTCACTTTCTTAACAAGTTCCTCATTATGTTTCAAATTACTCACACTTTTCCCACTTCTCGTGTCGATAACACTAATATTAGATCATATTGATTTCTCTTAACATACTCACATTACGAACCGAAGACATCTTTGTTGATAATACTAACTCATAAATCAATGGTCCGGTTCTCAATATCTTTGTTTGGACCAAAACAATTCAAGCTTAGTTGATTCTTTATCCTAACCTGAGCACATTTTGCACTCAATCTAAGCACACCTTGAGAAGGTGGTACTCTTAGAAACATTTCATCTTTTGCTTCTACCTCCTTAGCCATCAAACACTATCTCAGCTTATTCCCACTATGATGAATATCATAGGTTGTTATTTATGCCCCTCTAATAGTCTCTTTATTCCATCATCTTTATTGGTACGTATACTTCTTATTTCAATCATAATGCATCATTCTTCCTATTCGAACACAAAATTCAAATCTATTTTCAATCTCTCAATCAAATTCACAATTTTTAAATCCTCAATTTGGGCTTGGTTAATCCTTCCATGTGATATTGATCTTCAATTTCATAGCAATTAGTACTTTGATTTGCTTAAAATTCAACTCCACATTCTATGCTTCTTTTTTGCCCTAGATCTGATAACCTCAATATCGAATTTATGCTTAATGTATCAAATATAACACTAACTTTACTTGGAAATACTCATTTGTACAATCATTCTTCAAATAACTCTATTTATTGTCTCAGTCTCGTATTCCATTCTTTCAACTCAACATTTACCTCAAATTAAATGATTTGTGCATTTCAAAATATTTCTGTACTTATAATGTTTCCAAACTTTCAAAGTAATCACTACTATAGTAGCTCTAAATCATGTATCGAATATCCAACTCATAGGACTTTAATTGTCACCATACATATAAAATCATTTTATCCTGCTGCATTGGATTTCATCCAAATCTCTTATATAATATCATTGCATACTATAGAATCTCCAAATCCATACGATAAAATTAATATCAATATAATTCCTCAAAATTTTCTTTACTTTCATTACTCATACGCTTTACACATTTTTCCTCAAACATGCAAACTATTCTTCTCAACTTTTCGATTACATTTAATATATCATCAAATTTTTGCTTAGATCACTTTAATCTTTAATACCGTAGTACTATCGGGGCATTTGTTAACTCGAACAAATATTTCCAAAGCTCCATATGCCCATGATTAGTTCTCGTAATTCCTTAAATAACTAATTCTTCCATAAGGTAACATTGTCTAACATTACTTTCAATTTCGCAATTGACTCCATCTCTCAAAATGATTTTCTCAATTCCTTCGATTTCCTCTTATTTCACATTGACTTATTCTACTGTCTGCTCATTCATACTAATTTCTCCACACATTTCAATTTATTTGCAATCTTAACTTCTTGTGTTTGTAATACATTCATCAGGTCAAATTTGTATCTCCCGAACATATTAACACAGGATACAACGTGCACCTATATAATACTCCTATTGGCAATTAATGTCTCCTCAATTTCAGGAATCCGCTCATATAGTTGGATACTTTTCATTGAGAAAAATACATACATTCTCAGTAGCATACTTTATCTCTAACGCCTGAGTCTCCGTCAGGATCAGGAATAGAACTCCAATATTTACTTTTGATTCATTAATAGTTATTCATTCCTCGAAATGGAACATTTACTTCACATGATATAATTCAATAAAACATCTCTATCTCAAAAGACTTCTTACCTCAATCATCTACATTGTTTCCCTAATCTTTTTCAATCAACTATGTTCATCAATTCAAATGTGTGCTCTTACTAATTGATAGTTATAACCTGGAGAACTTCCACATATATCACTATCACTTGCTTCACCTTCCATATGCACGTTCTTAATCAATTTAGAAGCATAAATGCATAGCTATCTTGAAATTTTGATCTCAATTTACTAGCACAATCTTATACCAGATCATAGCTCTTATCACACCAATTGAACAATTATTTTCAATACCAAAGTCAACCTTTCAATTCCACTTTACTCGTACACCTTAAATCTTGTCATTTCCACCTATGTCTCTATTCTCTTCTTCAGTCAATTGATGGAAATATTTTCACATGCGTATCAATTCAAGTACATATCCACACAAATTTCGTTACCATATTCGCTGACATAATCACAAATACTGAATCTATGTTTAACATATCAGACTACGCCATATTTCTTATTTCTAAATATCCACAAACTTTCCTTATCTCACACTCTAACCAAACAACATTTTTCTCATCGTTTCTAATAGTCCAAGCTCTTAATGGAAGTTCATACATGTGACTCATGCGGTTGCAATTACTGGGATTCTACACTCTTTAATACCCTTCTCAAATGGTAAGGAATCAACTACAACAGATCTTTGCAAAACTCCTCGTATTCTTTTACGAGGTGGCATTTTACTCCTTCGATAAGACACCATCTTTCAGCTTACTTTCATTTTAATCTTATTTCCTACATGTATGCATGATATGAATGTCATTTAATGCAACACATCAATTCACAATACAACAATAAACCATATAGCACACAATTCATCCTATAATGCATTCTAAGTTTAGGAAAAACCTAAGCTCTGATACCAAACAATGCTGGACCCCGCTTCTAGAGCTCAGCATTCGGAGACATTTAACATCATCTCTCATACCACATAGATTTTGGCCCCTACTTCCAGAGCCCAATAATCTGGAGTCATACAAAGCCCGTCGTCTACAAGGGTGGCGTGCCCACAACAATCAAACATCAACATCACAATTTTGAGAATCACAAGTAAAACTCAATCATATTTCATTAATGAATCCAAACAGAGTTTATATAAGCTTATTACAAAATACAAAATGCTCATAATACAATTGAATGCTTATGCTTAAAATGATTCTAAAATACAAAAAGTTCCTGAACTAACTTAATTTCAAAAGTCTCTAACTATCTTGGAGTTCCGATGTCTTGCAAAGATTACTATTCGTCTCTTTCTGCACCTAAGGAGTGAGTAGGGGGTGAGCTACATAGCTCAGTGGCTAATATAGTTATAGTCATTGGCAACGAGCCATACAATTCAGACCACACATATATATACAAATATATCAAGGTATGCATATATGTATCTCATTTAATTTGGCAATACTATCATCCACACTTCAAGCTCAAGAATTTCATAATTTGAATGTCGTCACATAGAACATATCATGAAGACTCATCCATCAAAACATAACACTCAAACATGCATCATACTTGACAGTTCAATCATGCAATACTCAAATAATTGGCTTGAGGCTTCTATGGAAACAGAATGGAGAAACCGAAGTTTATCTCATGAACAGAATGAGACCAATTTCGGAGCTCATATGCCACAAGCAGGCAGCTGAGAGAAGGCTCATGTCAACATGCACGTGATGAATAGAATGGTTCTACTCTCGCCCAAACAGAAGCACATAATCATGCTCAAATCATTTTATGAAATACTTTCACACTTTTCATGCTCTTTCCTTTCTTTTCATTTATACAAAATGCCATGACAGATATCAAGACATAACATGATCAAAATTACAATTCAGTTATATCAAAATGTCATACATCTTTCAATGCATAACATAAAATGCATCATAGTAATTCACAATTTAGCAATTTTTAGCATATACACAAACATAGGCAAAATGCCCATTTACACAATAATCATAAATATATTACGCACATTGATTTCCTTACTTATAGACTTGCTCAAAAATGTCTCTTCTCTTATTCCTCTTGCCTCTTTGATCCCTTTATACAATAACAAAAAAAATCCCACTCAATAGGGTTTTCAATTGAAAATCCCTCTCAAGCACAATCACTAAAATTGGTTCTAGAATACTTAAACCCAAGCATTTTCTAAACTCTATGAACTAAAATCCTTTCAAAAATCCAAAAGTTTCAAAATGATCTTACCTTCATTCTTCAACAAATGAAAGGATTCCTTAGCTTAAAGGGAATCTCTTCTCTTCCTCTACTTGTTTCCCTTCTTAAACAACCTCAAAATCGCTCTTGAAGACTAACAGAATTGAATCCCTAGGTTGTTTTCTCTTCTTTCTCTCCTTCTCTTCTTCTCTTCTTATTTCTCTCTCTTCTTCATGACACTCTCTCTTTTTCTCTTCAATTTTCGTTCTTCCTTCTTCTTAAAATGCAAGACAATACTTCTTCTTCCAATTATGCCCTTAATGATCAAGAAATCTCTCATTTGCCCTTCCATTTATGCCTTATGTCTTTTATGCGTAAGTTTCTTGCCAGAAGTACCCTTGAACATTCTAACATAACACTTTCTTCTAAAAAAATGTTACCCATTGTCTTAAGTTTCTAATACCATCAAAATCATTCAATTTAGTTCAGAACTCTAAAAGTATTGCCCCAAATATTTTCGGATTGTTCTTATATTGAAACAATACACTATAGTTAGATTCCTCCCAGAAATTGAAAGTCTTAGAGACTGAATTAGATTTCAATTTCTTCATATCATTTGTATCTCCATGTATCTCGTTTATCTTGAAACAAGAATCATCTTATTCGGAGCTATACCGATGAAGACATCATCAAAATACCCAAGTATGTTCAGTAAAACATCTCATTCATACTCTTCAAACCGATACCCTTATTTTAATTCAATCCATCTTTTTAAAATCAATACCAAAAGCTATCAAAATCTATGGAGGCATAGAAAAATGTGTTAAGAAAAAATTGGTTTAAGAATCATTTCATTTGGAGGTTGGAGAACAAGGTTTGACTGAAAGAATCAAATAGGATTTTGCCCCCAATCATATTGAACCTGTCTCCGGACAAATGGCATAACTCTCTTTACAGATGTTAGATTAAGATCATCTTAGGACGATTTCAAAGAGTACTTTGAGATATACAACTTTCAAGAAGACTTTGAGGTCATGTTTTATAATCTGAAGGGCAAAATGGACCAGACGATAGGATTAGATGAAACCAAATCAAAAGGCAGAGGAATGGGAAAAAGAAGATGAATCAGGTAAATTGCTATAACATTCCCTACAGATATTAGATTAGAGTGTTCTTTAGATGGTTCAAAATAGAACTTTAATATCTACAACTTTTATGAAGACCTTAAAGGCAGATTCTATCGTCTGAAGGGTCTAAAATGGAGTAGACTATAGGTACAGACAAAACCAAATGAAAAAGCAGACGAACGAGAAAAAGCAGATGAATTGGTAAAATTACTATAACTTTCCCTAAATATATCTTATTAGGGTGTTCTTTAGATGGTTCAAAAGAGGACTTCAATATCTAAAACTTTTATGAAGACCTTGAAGATAAATTATATGGTATGTTTAAAAATGGAGTAGACGATAGGATTAGATGAAACCAAAGGAAAAAACAGACGAATGGGAAAAAGCAGACAAATTGGGAAAATTGCTATAATTTTTCCTACAGATATCGGATTAGGGTTTTCTTTAGATGGTTTAAAATATGACTTCAATATCTACAATTTTTACAAGGACCTTTAAGACAAATTATATCTTTTGAAGGGTCAAAAAAGGAGTAGACTATAGGTATAGATGAAACCAAATGAAAAAGCAGACGAATGAAAAAAAGTAAATGAAACGGGAAAATTACTATAAATTTCGCTAAAGATATTAGATTGAGGGGTTATTTAGATATTTTGAAAGAGGACTTCAAGATCTACAACTTTCATGAAGACCTTAAAGACATATTCTATCGTTTGAAGAGTCAAAAATGGACTAGATGATAGTGTACAGAAGGTCAAACATAGAAGAAGCAGAAAGTCAATCATAGACGATATGACGTCATCACAAACGATACATTTTTACAGATGATATGACATCATCATAGACGATACATTTTACAGACATTATGATGCCATCACAAACAATATGATGTCATCACAGACGATACATTTTTACAGACGATATGATGTCATTATAGATGATATGATGTCATCACAGACGATACTATCTATACTCCTGAACATCTCCACTTATAAAGACCATAACTTTCAACTCCAATGTCCAAAATTCTCATGATATATACCGTTGGAAAGATAAAAGAAAAACTTACAACTTTCTAGAAGACAACTTTGTCTAAATCTATCCAAATAAATCCATAATTTTCCCTGAATTCAAAATATGAACTTTACATTTACCCACTAATGTACTGCACCCAGTTCTCAACTTCATGAAAAATTTTGAGATTATTAAATTAGTCTTCATAAAAAATGTAGTCATATGTCTCTGGTTTAAAGAAAATCAATAATCATCTCATTTGGATAACTAGAGAAAAAGTTATAGCTAAAAGACTGAAGCATAATCAGTGAACATTTTCCAGATCAACTACCAATTTTGTTTCCAAACCTTTCCTTAACACAACTCATACCAAGATCACCTTTGCTACTTCATTTACTTCTCATTCTCAATTCCATTTCAAATCAATATCATCCAAAGAAAAAATAATCCATGATTAATCATGAACACCAATAACAAAACATACACATATATACATATCCTTCATCAACTTACTACACATATTCAACTTTATTTTTTTGCTTTCATTTTACTTCTAACTTTCACCTTAATTCTTCTCATTTCAAAATCTCTTATCCACCAAATCACCAAAGAAAAACATAAATTTATCCACATTTCTCATTCACTACTTTACTTTTGTCTATCATTTCTAATTCAAGAATTTCCATCATTTGTTCTTTACTCATGACTAATCACCAAAATTTCTCATTTAATAGTTCTAGTCTTCTAAGAAAAATGCAGGGTCCAACAGAAATTCTTAAAATATAAGTTTAAAACTTTTAATACTTTTAAAAAGTTTAAAAAGTTTAAATTTTGTATTGAAAAAGAAAGTGATTTTAAAATTAAAGCTTTAAGAAATGATAAAGATAACTAATTGACTTCTAATACATACAAGAGCTTTTGTGAACTATATGAAATTCATTCTTCTCTTATAGTGCCTAAACTCCTCAACAAAATAAAGTGACTGAGAGAAAGAACTAGACAAATATGAATATAATGAGAAGTATGCTGAAAGGCAAGATAATGTCTAAGGTGTGTTAAGTTGAAGCAGTTGTATGTGCAATTTATCATTTAAATTGTAATCCTACATTGAGCTTGAAAAATGTCACTCTATAAGAAGTATGGATTGGATTGAAACATTCTACATTACAGTTAAGAGTGTTGGGCTATATTTCGTATGTACATGTTTTAGAGTAAGAAAAGTCCATATTTGATGATCAAAGTAAGAAAATTGTTTTCATATTTCATTAAATATGACAAAAACTCAAGAGCCTATAAGTTGTTCAATCTAGGCAATGAAAAGATTGTTATTAGTAGAGATGTTGAATTTGATAAAGAAGCATCTCGAGATTAGAGCTTTAAAATGGAGGGATCTAATGAGCCTTTTTTTTTTCATATTTTGAACGTGAAGAAGAAAAGGGGGTTGTTCAAGAATTTGGAAAGGATTTTCTTCTACCAGCCTCAACAATTCTATCATTTTAACCATCATCAACCATAACTTGATCAAAAATTTTCTTTTTAGAACACAATGCAATCTCTTAAAGTTCAAAGAAACAACTCATAGTCACACTTCAAAGAAACAACTTATAGTCACACTTTCTACGTATAAATTAGAGTATGTTGAAACTACTTCTTTGTATTTGTTATGATGTTTAATTGAGAAGGTTGTTAGAAAAATTTCATACAGAACAAATTAAAGTAACAAAGATCATGATTGGTTATAAATCTACTCAACTCTTAGCTAAGAATCCAGTATTCCATAATAGGAGCAAGTATATTAACACAATATTTCATTTATTTGAGAATGTGTTGCTAAGAAAAATATTAAGTTAGAGTTTGTGAAGGCCATCAATCAAGTTGTTGATGATTTAATATAGCTCTTTAATTGTGATATTTTTCTAAAAGTTACAAATAATATTTGGAATTATACAAAAATTAAGTTTAATGGGTGTTGGAAATGAACTTGACTTCTGAAACTATGAAACAAACTTGAAAGATTAGTTGAATAGTGAAATTTTACTCAATTTTGATGATTGAAAATTTGTTTTGAAGCTTTGTATCTATATTAAGATGAATTTAACTGAGTCTTTAGTATTACCTAAAAGGAGTTACAGTAGATTAATCAATTTTTTGTTATATAAATTTTATTATGTAACTCTTCTTTATATCTTAACATTAAATAATTTTAGGTTAATTAGTTTAAAACATTAGATAAATTTAAATTATTGAAAGAATATTCTTATTTCTGTATAGAGAGTTTAGGGGGTGCTTAGTTGATAGATTTAGAAGGGATTAATAGGTATGAAATAAAAAGTCAGTGGTTAGTTTTTGATTATCATTATAGAGGTAATAATTTGATATCCTACTTTCGGGGAATCCTCCATATCCTCTATTTAGTAGAGAAATGAAACTCATTCCTTAGTAGTGACTCTTTTTTTAAATATTTTTAATACTAATTAATTAATTAATTAATTAAAATAATATAATATAATATAATAACGTTATAATTAATTTAAATATAATTAATTAAAATATGATTCATTCATTAATAAAATATTATAATTAATTAATATAATATAATATAATTACATTATAATTAATTAATTATATAATTAATTAATTACAGTATAATTAATTAAAATATAATTCATTTATTAATTAAAATATTGTAATTAATTAATTAAAATATTGTTATTAATTAAAATATAATTATTCATTAATTAAAATATTGTTATTAATTACAATATAATTAATTAAAATATTATAATTAATTAGAATTAAATAATTAATTATAATATAATTAATTAAAATATAATTCATTCGTTAATTAAAATATTATAATTAACTAATTAGAAACCAACCACTATCGATAATAATAGCAATTATTTTTTCCTCTTAGCTAACTATCATAATTATAATGATAATATCTATTCATATTTTTCATTATATTCATTATCTTTTTTATTACCATATTTTCATGCTATTATTTTTTCAAACATATAAAAAAATCGAGTTTCTTCGTAGCCGTGTACCGAGTGCATGACTCGATCATGGTAGAGATTTAAGTACTTTACTTAGTGGTGCAGTTGCACTTAAAACATGGTAGCATCCAGAGAGAAGAAACTTAAGTTTTTTTTTGTTTACAAGGAAAATAAAAAACAGATACATCAAAATCTCGAGAAACAAATCTCAGCCATATCCTCTAGGAGGAATGGGAGGCACCCTGTAGGTGAAGTATGGAGAATGGACAATCCGTGGCCATAGGTATCAGCTGAATGGGCAAGCCAGTCCGCACATCGGTTGCCCTCCCTGTAGATGTGTCGAGGTCGGACAACCCAATTCCGCGCTAGGAGCACATTAATCTGCTTGACGAGGGGGTCAGGGGACTGAGACCGAGCAGTGTGGGAGGAGATGGTGGTGGCCGCTGTGAGGGAGTCGACCTCGAGCTCAACCCTACGGAACCCCAGGTCCCAAGTAAGCTGTAAACCGGAGAGAATACCCCAAAGTTTTGCCGTATGGGGCGAACATCGACCGATATTCTGAACAAAACCACCGACCCAGGCGCCAGAACTGTCACGGAGGAGGTCACCTGCTGAAGCAGAGGACGACTGGCTGATACAAGCGTCGTTCATATTCAGTTTAATCCAGTCGTTAGGAGATTTGAGCCATCCTACGAGGCGTACGCTACAGGGTGGAGGCCCCAAACGAGCCCGGTGATGCCAAGTCGAAGCCTGGATGAGTTGATGGCCAAAAGCCATGATAACCTGAGCGAGGGACATCGGCCGGATGAAATCAGGCTCAAAAATGGATTTGTTTCTCCAGGTCCAAATGTAGCACCCCACTCTCGCCAAGACCCGAACCCGATATCGATGGTGACATCCGAGCCCGTGACCCGCGAGGG
>JANIJH010351945.1:0-19027 GCA_024520975.1 Erythroxylum areolatum
GGTGGGGGGAGCGGAAGAAGAGTGGTTTTAAGATTTTTTTTGAAGAAATACCCCTAAAAATTTTTAAAATTTCAATATTGGCTGATATATGACAAATATTTTGAATACCAGTCGGTACCAACCAAAACAGTTGGTACAGACCGGTACATGAGGCTGGTGCCGAAGCACTCATTTTTGTACCATTTTTTGGTCGGTATGGTATGAATTTCAAAACTCTGATTTCAAGTGCTAAATATTCATCTATTGGTCCAATTCATTAGATTTAAAACCAATCAATGTTTTATTAATCAAATCAGAAGTTACACCAGTTAGACAAGAAATTTAAGGTTTAAAAGGTTTAACCGATATTAGGTCGTTATAAAATCGGATAAAGATTAAATAAAATTTTAAAATATAATTGAAAGAGATTATCCATATCTATTAAAGAATTTAAAGTTTAATTAAAAGAGAGATTTTTAAATAAACATTAATTAATTTATTTTGTTTTATATGAACTTATTAATTTAAAAAAATTGACAAAAAATTGACAAATTAATTAACAAATTGATTATTTTTAATAATAAAGTCTTATTTGGTAACCAATAATGATGGGATTGGAATAAAAAAATGAGAAACGAAAATGAACAGTGAAAATTTGGAATAGAAATGGAATTACTGATTTAGCGTATTTGGTATGCAAGTACTAAAAATAAGATTATAGAAGTTAATAGTTATACAAGTATTTAGTATCAAATATTAAGAATGGTAATAACAATTTTTTACTTATGTTTGGTTGTTATATGGTTAATTTTGTAAATAAATAATTTAAATATTTTGTATTATTATTAATTAATAAAAAATTTAATGATCCAATAAATTATTGATTTTTAAATAATCATGTACGATTCTTTTTATAAGAATAAAATTAAAAAAATCTTAATGAATTTATTTTTGACATAAATCATTGAATAAAAATAAAATATTTATTAAATAAATTAAATAAAGTAACGTGCAATGTTGATAATAATATCTTAATAAGAATCAATCAAAATGATGTATTGTCTAAATAAATAAACTAATATTAAATTATGAAATAGAGAGAAGAAACATAAAGAAAAAGAGAAGGAAAAAAAGTTATCTTTGCAATTATTTATTTTGTTATTCTTAACATTTGATTTCATGCACCTGTAAATAAAAATTTAGAATTATTTAAAAATTATTTCAGATTTTCAATTCTTATCTTATCCATTATTAGCAATCAAATAAGTAAAAATTAAAAATATAAGTTAAATACTTATTCTTATTTTTTCATTCCTAATTATATATATATATATATTTTAGACTAGTCTGGGAAGGCTAATCCCAAAAATGTCATCCAGGAGGATCGAGCGACCCCCCAAGGGGGCAGATATAAAAGTAGTTATCCCTAATATGAAATTTACAGCAAAATTAGCGAGTTAAACGGCACTCTTATTATCCTCTCTGTAAATATGGCAGGATAGAACTACCCAATTACGATTGACTAGCTCATTGATACCCAAGACGAGTAGATTAAGGGACTGAATTCGAGTAGTAGAATCCGGGAGCATATTAATAACCACTTGAGAATCCAGCTCTAATTCGATCTTTTGAAATCCGAGCTCCTATGTCAGAGTCAACCTTGAGTAGACGCTTCAAAGTTTCGCATTGATAGTAGAACACTGACTAAGATTCTGAACAAAACCGCCAAACCAATCGCCAGCACTACTGCGTATAAGTCCTCCAGCGGCAGCTAAGCCAGTAGAGCTTTTGATTTCATTCCTAATTATTAAATATACACTGAAAATTATTAAAATTAAAAATTCGAAAGATTTAAATTTTTACGGTAACCTGAGGCTTTTAAGTTTTAACCAATCAATGAAGGGCTTCTCTCTGTTGCTTCCTAAAGACTGTCGAATCCTTCACACCGTTTCCTCAGGGGTAATTTTGTCAACTGTGAACTTTTTATTCCGTTCCCTCGAAAGCCCGGCTTTTCTCCGTAGCCAAACAGGACGCGTTGTTATCCAGCTAGGGTTTCAGTTGGTTACCATTTGGCGATTCCGCATCGGCCCGTTTCAATCCGATCGTCATTATGAATGTGATGAAGCAACTTTGACCAGTTGAATCCTTTAGCGAGTTTGAGCTTCATTAATCTTCGTTAGTCTCAAGATTTCTACCGTTTTCTTCCTGAAAACTATTGAGTTTCGCCCTATGGCTGATCGCAACAATAACAACAACGGCACTAACGGCGGCGGAACCAGTACTGGCGGCGCGAAGCCGATATGGATGAAGCAAGCGGAGGAAGCGAAGATTAAGAGCGAAGCCGAGAAAGCAGCCGCCGCAAAAGCAGCATTCGAGGCGACTTTCAAATCGTTGGCGACGAACAATCCCGAAAAGCCTTTAGATTCCGAGTCGGAGGAAGAGGAAGCCGACGATGATGATTTGGAAAACAAACCTGTGGGCCCTGTGGACCCCGCCAGGTGCACAGCTGCCGGAGCAGGCATTGGCGGCGGGACTGCCTGCGCGGCATCAACGTTCGTGGTGGTGACGAAAGACGCCGACGGAAGAAAGGTTCCGCATGGTGGAGCTGTGATTAAGGTTAAGGTGGCGCCGGGAGTGGGTGTCGGTGGAACGGAGCAAGACGGGATTGTGAAGGATATGGGGGATGGGACTTATACTGTTAATTATGTTGTTCCCAAGAGGGGTAATTATATGTTGAGTATTGAGTGTAATGGGAAACCCATAATGGGGAGTCCATTCCCTGTGTTCTTCAGTCAAGGTGAGTGTTCTCTGTTGTAAATTGTAACATCTTATGCGGTATTGTTTTCTGGGTAAGCATTTAATAGTTTAAGAGTTCCAAGTTGGATATGAATTATTTTTATAGTCTTTAGATTGTACGGGAAGTGTGAATAATGTGAATGATTGTTCCACCAGACACCTCGTATATTTTTTTACTGTTTCTGGAGAACTTTGGGTACATGTTGGTTTAGATCACATAATATTTACTGTCGGATGTTCTTTCAGGTACTACCACGAGTGGAGTTCTGGGTATGGCTCCTGTATCATCATTTCCTAATCTAGTCAATCAGACTATGCCCAACATGCCCAATTATTCTGGCTCTGTTTCTGGGGCATTCCCGGGGTTACTAGGACTGACTCCGGGAAGTGTTCCTGGTGCTTCAGGCGGAGTTATTTTGCCTGGAATCGGGGCATCTCTTGGGGAAGTTTGTAGAGATTACCTTAATGGTCGGTGTGCAAAAACTGATTGCAAGCTCAATCATCCACCACACAATTTGCTGATGACCGCATTGAGTGCACTAACCTCGATGGGGAATCTTAGTCAGATGCCTATGGCACCTTCTGCAGCTGCAATGGCTGCTGCTCAGGCTATTGTTGCTGCTCAAGCGCTTCAAGCTCATGCTGCTCAATTACAGGCGCAAGCTCAGTCTGCAAAAGATTCTTCTGGTATTTGCTCTTGTTTAAATAGTTAGCTTGTTCGTGCGGCTGCTACTCTTCATCTACTGATGCTGTTACTTTTAGCATAATTCTATACTTGTTTCCTCTTTTTCTAGGCTCACCTGACAAATCTGGAAAGGAAGATCAACTGAAAAAGACACTCCAAGTGAGCAATCTTAGCCCACTTCTGACTGCAGAGCAGCTGAAACAATTGTTCAGCTTTTGTGGCACAGTTGTTGGATGTACAATCACCGATTCAAAGCATTTTGCGTACATAGAATACTCAAAACCTGAAGAAGCAACTGCTGCTTTAGCATTGAACAATATGGATGTTGGGGGTCGACCACTAAATGTTGAAATGGCTAAATCACTTCCTCAGAAGCCACTTTCAAGTGCTTCATTGGCTTCATCTTCTCTGCCATTAATGCAACAAGCTGTTGCGATGCAGCAAATGCAGTTTCAACAGGCTTTGCTTATGCAACAAACTATGAATCAACAGCAAGCTGCTAACCGAGCTGCTTCCATGAAGTCTGCAACTGAGTTAGCAGCTGCTAGAGCTGCAGAAATAAGTCAGAAGTTAAAAGCTGACGGGCTTGTTGTAGATGAGGTGGAAAAGAAAGAAAAATCAAGGTATATTTCCATGGTCTCCTGTTGTGCCATAAGAAGTACTGATTTTGCTGAAGTTGTGATTACTAGTCTGTCTTGTGTTTGGAAAAGGAAACAATGATCTTATGCTGAGTTTTCGATATGGGTCTTGGGGAAGAAAAGCTATTCCTGTTACGTATGCGTTTGTGCAATTGCTTTTCCAATTTGTTGGAAACCTTTTCTTCATAATTCTTGTTCTCTGCAAAAATTCAAATGGAATGCTTATGGTCCACGAAATTCAGAATAACTGATAAGTTGTGTTTGGGGGTGTGAAGGGATCTTATCACAACATTAATTTGGTGTTTCATGTTCATAAGCATGAGATATGAGATGGTAGATAACCTATTATTTAGAACCTGGCTGCTTCAATGAATTTGTCCATATTTAATTCAATATTATGACACCAATATTTCCATTTACATTTTTTATAACCCACAAAAATTTGCAAGCATATGTTCTTGTTATTGTATCATACTTACTTGCATCTTCATGATAATTATGGAAGTGAAGTAAATGCAACAAATTAGGCATACATCCTTTGCGCATTTTTGTAATCTACTAATGTATTGAACTTTGATTGAAGGTCTCCATCAATATCTCAAGCCAAGTCAAGGTCCAAGTCAAGGTCACCAGTTAGCTATCGACACAGGCGAAGGTCTCGCTCTTACTCACCTCCATCTCGCCGCCGTATAGATCGTAGGTCTAGGTCACCAGTCAGGTATCATCATCATTCAAGATATGAGAGTGATCGGCGGTCATATAGAGATATTAGGAGTGATAGTAATAGATCTAGAAGACGGGATAGGTCACCCGATCACCATTCATCTCTTTCAAGGAGAAGTAGGAGTGTCAGCCCTCGATTGAGAAAATACCATAGGCCTGATTCAAGCTCACCAAAACCTCGGAAAGAAAGTTCACCACATAGGTCAGGGAAATCATTGCACGGATCTTCAAGATCACCTAGGCGTCATAGTGAAAGGAGGTTATCACCTCGAAATGGTAGTGATAAGAAACTCTCTAGGTCCAAATCAGTGGAGCACTTAAATGAAGCTGAGAATGAGAAGTCAAAGCAACATGAGAGAGGGCGATCCAGGTCATTATCTAAGGAGAGAAAATATCAAAGAAGCATGGATTCCCTGAATTTGGATGAAGATGAACCAAGCCATAGGAGGCGGTCCAGGGCAAAAGCTGTGGAAGTTAAACAACAGTCACATGAGAAAGTTGCTAAATCCAAGGGTGAAAGAGTTAAACATAGTGATAGAAAGAGGTCCAGATCAAAATCTGTGGAAAGAAGACAACATTCGAGGGAGAAAGGAGATGGAGGCCGAGACAGAAAGTCTAAACATCGAGATAGGAGAAGGTCCAGGTCTTTATCTATTGACGGTAAGCATCATGGAGAAGGTAGGTCATCCCGAAGGAGTGGAGAGGACAGGAAATCAAAGCACAGGAGGCTATCCAGATCAGTATCTCCTGGGAGCAAGCACAGCTCTGATAATAGGAAAGATGAGACTATTAGTGAAAGGTCAAAACATAGTAGCAGGCGACGATCAGTGTCAACTGAGGATGAGCAATGCAGATCTTCAAGAGATATAGTGGATAGTAAATATAAAAAGAGAAGAAAGTCTAGATCAAAATCTGTGGAGCGAACATATCACCTAAAGGACGAGAAAGTTGTAAAAAATGATGAGAATTTGATGCATTCTGACCACAGATATGGCAAGTCTAAAGATGCCTTCAAAGAACAAGGTACTTTTGTTAAATATTCAACTGATACTGGCAAGGAGGAAGTATGTACTTCAAAACTTGAGGGTTATGATTTGAGGGGACCAATGGAAAATATTGATGTGGTTAATAACCAAAGTATCAGGAACAAATCTGTCTCAGATGTCAAGTGTCTAAATTAGTTTCATTAATAAAAACTGAATATCCAGAGCTTTAATTGATTGGACATAACAACTTATGTGGGAAGAAAACATCTCATCTGTTGTTCTTTCATTCAGCATTCACTTGTTTTGTATCTTTGTATTTTTGCAGGATTGGAAGAAGAGAATGAATCTCAAACAGTCAGCTCAGATGAATAAGCTTGGCAGCGTTGGCATGAGCAAGGAGTTAAATGAAGTTTCTCAACTAAAGATGAATGAGATTATTGTTTCACATCTGGCGGATCAGAGTTGTGGCCCTAGCAGCCTGAATTTGAGAATCTCATTCTACTCTTAGAAGTTCATTGAGATCCATGAATTTAAAGCTGTGCACTATCTGACATGAACTTAAGATCTCTCAATGTTTCTTTGGTGCATGGATTTTTCTGTCAGTTCTTTGCTTCTCATGAGCATGAACGGCATTTTTTTTTCCCCTTTTTCCTTTCCTTAAAACTTTGCAGGTCTACTTGTAGCAGATTGGAACTAGTCTAAGGAATGTCATGAAATAGATATGGGTTAAATGTTTCAAGAGGTGTTCTGCTGTTATCTGCATCAATTCAGTCTTTGTAGCAAGCTTCCAAAACTGCTAGATGTATGTTGCACCATTCCTTTGTTGTTATAATCATGAACTTTGTGATGGCAGCTTTACTGAATTATTGTTTGAGGTGCTTTTTTAATTCTTTTTCTTTGGATATGAATTCATACTTGAAACCATACATTTCCACAAGAAAACGGCTCGATGTCACATATAGAGGGATGTGTATATAATCAATTTTATTTATGTGAAGTCTAAATGCTTGGTTGAGATCATATGCAATGTTAGAAAGTAATAAAGGTTATGTTGGTTTTTCTATATATCACCCGTATTATTTAAGCCATCCTTGCCCTTTTTTTTTTTTTCTGTTTACTTTGTCAATGCTTTCATCCTTGTTTAACGTGACAGCTTCTGGGATATGTGGTAGCATGTTTATAGGTCCATGTTTATTTGGGTCAGTCATATCCCAAATTCATGCAGATTGTACTGGTGTTTCCAATGGAGCTACTTGAAATCAGTTTTGGCAGTGTTAATAGTTTTCTTATAGAATGGAAGGTGTGCAGTCATTGCAATGGGATGTGCGTTGGGCTTTCTACTTAGAATCATTTAAGGCCTGTTGATAAATGAAGTGGATTCAATACCTTTTGGCACTACTTATTTTAACTTGTGCAAATGTATAACAAAACTTCATCCTTACTCTAGCCATCTTTCTCCTTTTTCTTTTTTTTTTTTCCTCCTATCTTTCCTTCTTTCTTCCTTCCCAAGGTGTTATCTTTGATTATTGAAGATACTTCTGTGGTCAAGTGAAACAAGAGGTTGCTTGGATGCATTTTTTGAAGTTGCACGGTGTTCAATTTAGCAGATTGCCTGACTCACTTTGAAGTAATGAGGAGTGCAAGTATTTGGATTTCAGCAGGTAATATTTTCTTTAATTGTCAAAGTTCTGCATGATTCTTCTAATGCCTTTCATACAGATATCTTTGAAAACGACGGCTCTTTTGGTGATTTGATTTTTTTTAAGTCAACGGAACAATTTCTGCCTAGAGTCATTTTAGATGTCCAAGTTCCATTGCATGCTATGTTAAACTTTTGTTTCTAATACTGTTGCCCTATATTTCTTGATACTCTTGGACATTCCTGGGTTTTAGGCCTTTTCTTCGGAGACAGTAACAGGCTATTGTAATTTATGTCTGCACGTTGTAATTGAAAATAGTTGGATTACGGTAACAGTTTGCTTGAATTTGACTTTTGTGCTGCATGTCCATTTAAATGAGAGATGGGTGTGGAGAAGTTGAGATAGAAAGGGGAACACCAATAAATGAGGGGCTATTTTGTATGAAAAGAAGGTGCAATTACATATGAAAAGACTATCTAGGTGATGGGGAGCAAGGAAAAGGGGAAGGATCTTTCAGGGGTTGATGGTAGGGAGAAAAAGTAAGTGCTGATGCTGATCTGTTAGGTTTGGCAGTGTCTAATCAGTATTCTGTGGAATTTCATGCCCAATAGTCAGTGGTTAGCAAACGGGAGTTGATGAGGTACGAAAGGTTTTGAAGGATCTTGTAATGACTGGAATGCTGCTTATGATAAGCAGATGCTCCTAACTTGGGTATAAACATTTACATATTATGAGTGGATGGGAGTCGGGGGGAAGAGAGAGGCTGTTGATGGCAAAATTAGTGGTCTTGCCACCATGTAAAAAGCACCATTGGAACATCTTGTAAGAATCAACAAGAGCAACCGTAGAGAACCATGTACATGACAACGGTCTAACCTTGTTTCAGATACCCTGTCTAGTGAGTGAAACTTTTTCCCTTCTCTTTTGGAGTACTTAAAACCTATCCGTGTTCTTCTCGTTTTGGTTTAATGTTTTCTTGGTAGGATGGCCATGAGATATGATGGCTGGGGAGTGAACCTGTGGAGCTTGGGGATGTACTACAAAATGCTGGCTTGAGAGTTCCATTTCTTTTTTTTCCCCCTTCTCTCTGTTGTGTGTTTTTCCCCCCTTTTTTTTCGAGTTTCATGTTTATTCATATTTCTTTGTTCCTTTTAGTACTTGTTGTCCTAATTCCAGTTGGAGTTGGCAATTTAAGGATCTAACTTCTTAAAGAACTAAGTTTGTTCGTGGAGTGAGTTATATATATATATATATATATATATAGTTCTTTGAGAAGTCAGATCCTTGTGTATATATATATATATATGATTTAGCGCATATTGACGATGTTTGTTTAATCAAGTTATTTTTGTACATTCTTAGGATTTTATTTTGTGGCGGCATTGCACTACACCGAATCAATTTTTTTTAATAAAAAAACTCAATTTGGAATCTAGGGGACATTGCTATTTTAAGTTGGGTTTATTTTAATAGAAAATTAAAAGATAAGATGAGAATGGAGTCCGAGACAAATACCGAAGGCGATTAAATGTTATTCGCTTCAGCTCCTTCATTAAGGCAAATTTGAGCCGGAGTCAAGGATCAAAGCCATTACTCTGTGTCACAGGGCATGAAGTATCGGATTTATTACGGATGATTCAGGTTGATTCGCAATAATAAACATGTTCTCTTCTCCTTCCTTTTGTGACTCTACTCTACCCTACTTCATCTTGCTTTTAAGTTATGAAACGATTTACCGTATTTTCTCAATCTTGAATCTTTTCTTTTCCGGTACTACCCAAAGAGTACAAGGAACAGAACAAACCATCCCATGGTAAGTGATAAAGCGTGGTTATCAAGCCAATCTAAGGATGTGATTTAATTATAGAGTTCAATAATTATCCTGTATCAAACTCAATTAATTACACATTATCTGAAATATCTTTACTCCTGAGTTAAAGTGCTATATAGTGAATAACCTCTTAGTATTACAGTAATGAACAGATTCATAATCACCCGCCACACAAGCCACCCTCGTAACAATTTCCCGCCATTTGTTGGTCGCTCTGTTTTTCTTTTTTATTTATTTATTATTGTTTTAGTTGTCTACGAGGTGTCCTAAGAAGGTCTTAATTATAAAAAGGTATTTTTAAGCCATCTATTTTTAATCTAATTCTTACTTGAGCTGGGTGAGTTCCTTGTGAAAAGTAAAATTCTGACCTTAAGTTTTAAATGGTTGTATACACGATAGCAGTTTAAATCCGTGACTTTACTTAAGTTAAAAAAGTGCCTTATCACTTCACTTGCGGTCACTTACGTCTCAGGTTACTCCGTTTCTCTTAATGCATCCTTTGCGTTCACTTACGTCTCAGGTTACCCCGTTTCTCTTAATGCATCCTTTACGATGTCGCATCTTCCAAACTTGACCTCACTTCACCTCAGGCCTTCTCCCATGCATTGCTTAACAGAAAAATTAAAGATCAGATTATTTCTATTTCTATATCTATTTTTAGTTTATATTTAATTTAATTTTTTTTAATTTTAAAAAACAAATTAATTTTTGCTTCTATTTTTAATCTAATTAAAATTATGAATAATTTAATATTATATATTTAATTAACTAAAATTAATTATTAATATGAATTATGAATAATTTAATTTTACTTATTAAAATCAAATTAAATAAATTTAATTTCATAATTAATAATAAATATAATAAAATTTAAAATATCTTTAAAATATATAAATTTTAAATAAAATTTGATTTAATAATTATAATGTATTTAAAAGAAAATTTAATTTTAAATTATCTATCTTAATAAAAATAAAATATTTTAATAAATAATTTGTTAATAAATATTATATAAGAGGTTAAAATAATTTTATTTAATTAAAAATTATCTTTAAATTTTATTTACCATGTAATAATATAATTATATTAATATTAATAACTAAATAGAATTTTGTTTTTATTTAAAAGATAACTGAATATAAAAATAAAAATAGAATTAAACCGCTTAAAATGTTCCTTAGAAACAGTTGAATTACGACAATGCCCAACCACCCAGCTTATTCTACGAATAAAAAGAAATAAATTGTACCATCTCCTACCTCACTGCACTTTCATTTTCTCCTTCATTGCACTTTTTCTACTGTTTTTCCTTGATTGTTTCTTCTCTCTCAAGTCCCTGTGCTTAGTGATTTCTGTAAGTATTCCCAATCGTTCGCCCTTCTTTCTTTTTTTTTTTTCAAAACAAATTCTTGGCTATGTTTTCGACTATTTCACATGAAGTTTCTACTGTTTCGTTATAACTTAGCCCCGCTGCGAGTCGCCCTCTCAACACGGAGTCTCTACTTATTTGTTTCTTCACTGTACGCTGGCACTGCCCTCCGGTACAGACCAGATAGAGGTGAGTTTTTATCCTTTATAAACGTGTTTTCTAGTTGTAGAAGTGTTTTGTGCTAGCGGAACCCTAAATTTGGATTTAATTAGATGTCCTTTTATTTTATTTTTTTATCAATTTTAATTTTTTAAAAAAATTTCAAGCTAGCGGTGAAGTTCTCAATCTATTTTTTTGCATTTCGTAACGATCCATTTTACGCCCTAAAGTTCAAATGTTAACGTAAAAAATTGCATAAATAGATTGGAGTTTTTAGTTCTGCTTGTTGGTAAAGTTTCTTGTTACGATTGATAGAGCTGTGTTTTTGCACGTCTTTACCCACGTTGATGGTTTTGGTAGTCTTAGTAAAATTCTAAACCCTAATTGTGCTTTGTCTTCACTAACCCTTGCTGAAAAAATGAATTTACATTTTCCCTTGTTCGGTTACATGTCACCTCTCTCCAGAATTTGTTAGGAGTTGGTCAACTGATATCCCAAGCATTGGACAGGGTACCTATTGTATTATAATGAAAACCTGTTGTGTTGATGCCTGGAAACATAATTTCATAAAGCAGATGCGTTGGTCATTGCTCCTGACTATATTTTACTGTTACAGACAGTTTTCAGTTTCAATGATTGATCAGAGAAGTGGAAGTAGACAGCCTCTTCATGCAGCAAAGAATGCTTATAGTATTGATGTGGAGAAGTTTGAAACACGATTGAAGGCCCTCTATTCACATTGGAAGGAAAACAAGGCTGACCTGTGGGGATCTGCTGATGTCATTGCAATAGCAACACCACCTCCATCAGAGGATTTGCGATACCTTAAATCATCAGCTCTGAATATTTGGTTTTTTGGATATGAATTCCCTGAGACGATAATGGTTTTTATGAAGAAGCAGATACATATTTTGGGTAGCCAGAAGAAGATCTCTGTCCTAGAAGTTGTGAAGAAACATGCTAATAAAGCCGTGGGTGTGGATGTCCTTATGCATGTGAAGGCAAAGGGTGATGATGGAGGTGCTTTAATGGAAGCCATATTTCAAGCCATCCATGCTCAGGCAAAAGCTGATGGGCAGGACTCCCCTATTGTTGGACACATGGCCAGAGAGGCTCCTGAAGGGAATCTTTTGAAGTCTTGGGAAGAGAAATTAAAGGGTTCAGGTTTCCAGCTTTCTGATGCTACCAGTGGGTTGTCTGACCTTTTTGCTGTTAAGGATGCCGATGAGCTCATCAATGTGAAGAAAGCTGCATATTTGAACTTCAGTGTGATGAACAATGTTGTCGTTCCAAAGCTTGAGAATGCTATTGATGAGGAGGAAAAGGTCACCCATACTTCGTTGATGGAAGAGGTAGAGAAAGCCATCATGGAACCTGCTAGAGCTAACGCTAAGTTGAAGGCAGATGCTGTTGATATATGTTACCCCCCAATTTTCCAGAGTGGAGGGGAGTTTGATCTGAGACCTAATGCTACTAGCAATGATGAATACCTCTACTATGATTCTGCCAGTGTGATTGTATGCTCAGTTGGATCGCGATATAACAGTTACTGCTCAAATCTTGCTAGGACATACTTGATCGATGCCAATCCCTTGCAGACTAAGACTTATGAAGTTCTTCTTAGGGCACATGATGCAGCCATTAGTGCACTGAAGCCTGGAAATAAAGTGAATACAGCTTATCAAGCAGCCCTTTCAGTTGTTGAGAAAGAGGCTCCTCAGTTAGTTCCAAATTTGACAAAATCTGCTGGCACAGGCATTGGTCTGGAGTTTCGTGAATCTGGTCTGAACATCAATGCTAAGAATGATCGCATAGTGAAACCAGCTATGGTTTTCAACGTGTCACTTGGGTTCCAGAATTTGCAAAATAACACCAAGGACCCAAAAATCCAAAATTTTTCTCTGTTGCTTGCAGATACAGTTATTGTAGGTGAACAAAGTCCAGAGGTTGTGACTTCAAAGAGCTCTAAAGCTATGAAGGATGTGGCTTACACATTCAATGAGGATGATGAGGAAGAAGAAAAAGCTAAGATTCAAACTGACGCAAATGGTGCAGAGAACTTCATGTCTAAGACTACATTGAGATCTGACAATGGTGAGATCCCAAAGGAGGAACTTCGGAGGCAGCACCAGGCAGAACTTGCCCGTCAAAAGAATGAAGAGACTGCTCGGCGTCTTGCTGGTGGAGGAAGTGCAATTGGAGACAATCGTGCTGCTGCAAGGACTTCCAATGATTTGTTTGCCTACAAAAATGTGAATGATATCCCTCAAGCAAGAGACCTGATGATTAAGGTTGACCAGAAGAACGAGGCTGTGCTTTTACCCATATATGGGAGTATGGTGCCTTTCCATGTTTCTACAATAAGGACTGTTTCTAGTCAGCAAGATACCAACCGAAGCTGTTATATTCGGATAATGTTTAATGTCCCTGGGACCCCCTTCAATCCACATGACTCAAATTCATTGAAGTTTCAAGGTGCTATTTACCTTAAGGAAGTCTCTTTCCGGTCCAAGGACCCAAGGCACATAAGTGAGGTGGTCCAGCTGATTAAGACACTCAGGCGGCATGTTATGGCCAGGGAATCTGAGAGGGCTGAGAGGGCAACCTTGGTTACTCAGGAGAAACTTCAGCTTGCTGGAAACAGGTTCAAGCCGATAAGGTTGGCAGACCTCTGGATCCGTCCTGTTTTTGGTGGCCGTGGAAGGAAGTTGTCTGGCACTCTTGAAGCTCATGTGAATGGGCTCAGATACTCTACAATTAGAGCTGAAGAGCGTGTGGATATTATGTTTGGTAACATTAAACATGCATTTTTCCAACCTGCAGAGAAGGAGATGATCACTCTCCTCCACTTCCATCTTCACAACCATATCATGGTTGGAAACAAGAAGACCAAGGATGTGCAATTTTATGTTGAGGTGATGGATGTGGTTCAAACTTTGGGGGGTGGAAAGAGGTCTGCCTATGATCCTGATGAGATTGAGGAAGAACAGAGAGAGAGGGATCGGAAGAATAAGATCAATATGGATTTTCAAAACTTCGTGAATCGATTGAATGATCTTTGGAGCCAGCCCCAATTTAGGAGCATGGACCTTGAGTTTGATCAGCCTTTGAGAGAGCTTGGCTTCCATGGTGTGCCTTTCAAGGCATCATCTTTCATTGTTCCTACTTCAAGCTGCTTGGTTGAGCTTGTTGAGACTCCATTCCTTGTTGTCACCCTGAGTGAGATTGAGATTGTAAATCTGGAAAGAGTTGGGCTTGGGCAGAAAAACTTTGATATGACAATTGTGTTTAAGGACTTCAAACGAGATGTCCTAAGGATCGATTCTATCCCATCAACAGCACTTGATCGCATTGAGGAATGGCTGGACACAACAGATATCAAGTATTATGAAAGCAGGTTGAATCTGAACTGGCGGCAGATATTGAAAACAATCACGGTTGACCCGCAAAGCTTCATTGATGATGGGGGATGGGAATTTTTGAACATGGAAGCTAGTGATTCGGAATATGATAATACAGAGGAGTCAGACCAAGGTTATGAACCATCGGATGCGGAGCCTGAGTCAGACTCGGTAGATGATGACAACGATAGTGAATCACTGGTGGAGTCTGAAGATGATGAGGAGGAGGAGGATTCGGGGGAGGATTCAGAAGAAGAAAAGGGCAAGACATGGGAGGAGTTGGAGAGGGAAGCAAGCAATGCAGACAGGGAGAAAGGTCATGAGTCAGATAGTGAGGAGGACAGGAATAGAAGAAAGATGAAGCCTTTCGGGAAGTCTCGGGCTCCTCCTCACAGCAGGATGCCCAAGCGTGCCAAGTTCAGATAAATTCTGATACGAGATGTATATTTTCCTTGGTACTCATTTCCCTGCTTTTGGTGTTGATCTCTCTAAACAGGTAGCAGCAGCTGCTGGCTGCTGCCTTAGAGAATAGTAGGATGCAGATGTTCTAACCTGGCATTGGATTGGAACTCATCTGGCGAGAGGTAGTTTTAGAAGTAAAGCTGTATTAAAGAAAGTTGGTAGGACTAGGAGCCACGAAGCATTACTATGTACTTGTAAATTAGTCATATTACATTAGCGTAAATGTTGTTGTAAAGCTGTATTAAAGAACGTTGGAAGTACTAGGAGCCTCTGAGCATTGCTATGTACTTGTAAATTAGTCACATTACATTAGCGTAAATGTTGTTGTCAGGACTGTATTATTATTCACGCATGACCGTATCCTCCTGCATGGCATTCTCATTCCCGATCTTAACTCGGGTTATGTATCACCAGAAAGATCACGTGATGACATGTGGCTTTCAGATTGCATGAGATACATATGAGAATGCAATATGTGCAAACTTTTAACTTGCTGTATAGAGAAATGTATTAACTTGATGATTAGTTATTTTATTATCCCCTCGGTGGTGGCGCATTGGACGGTGAAAATCTCCTCTCTTCTAGCTGTTAGTAATACAAAAATTGTATTGTTACCAGAAAATGGAGTCTTCGTTCTTCAAAGAAGCACGGCCACTTACCTTATTGCATTATGACTATTCTTGGCTTGTATGTAAGGAAAACTAACCATCTAATTAGTCATTTGTAGCAGATGACCCCAGCCCATCGAATCATCAGGTCTTGTTCGCTTTTGTGAACTTTAGGGAAGCAGTGTGGTCCGAAAATGAGCGGCAATTCTTGCTGAGATTGGAATGTTAAAACCTTTTATCCTTTTTTTTTTTTAATCAAAAATTTTTGTCACGAAAAATTGTAAAGAATGAGACATTACATAGGGTTAATCTAAAATTTCTCTAACTCAAGTAAACAATCAAAGAATAAATAGAACTCATCACTTTAACGGACAAATTGTTAAGGTTGATGCTCTGGAGGAATTTCAGAGGACACCATCAGACTGCATCACATATTCTCGTCTGAAAGCTTAAAGAGACATGGGTAATTAGGAGCATTAGAGGGGCCTAAATGATTAATTTCTGTAGGTAGGTTTCAAACCCCTTCATCAATCACAGTGTGCACTTTCGATTGCTTAGGGAAATCCAGTAAACAGATCCTACCTAGTTGATTTTGTATTAAGGTACAGCCCAGTTATCAAACCAAACTCTAGCTAGTTTTCCGTTGCCAAATTTGCAAGTAACATACTTCTCTATTTTACCCTTCAGCTTTATCAACTGGCTTAGGAAGTAAGAATAGGAGGGCTTAGCATTCCAAAACCATATGCTATTGTCCTTTCAGAAAGTACTTGTTAATCCATCTTAGGTAAAAGGGGTTTTTTTTGTCTAGGAGAATTGATCACAACCTCGTTAATATTATAATTTTGTTAGTAATCCTCAAAAGAATGAATCCCCAAACCACCTTTTTCCTTGGGCAAACATAATTCAAACACATTTTTACCTTTGCTTGACTTATATGTCCAGTTTGACCCTTATTAGAATTTTCTTAAAATTCTTTCAATGCTTTTTTGTAAGATTTTTAAAGGAGAAAAATCTATGAGCTTCAATAAATATGTAGGTAGTTTATGACTAATTTAATAAGTTACACTCTACCAGCTTAAGAGAGCTCTCTGTTCACCCACGAGCCAATTATTTTCTAGATCTTCTTTACTAGAGGTATACATTGAGAGAAGTTTAATCTACTTATAGATATGGGAAGACCTAAATAGAGCGTAGGGGGAACTTCCTAGTCATTCAAATTATTTCTCCAATGCAAGATTCCAAAATGCCCGCTTTACTAGATAAAAAATAATTACTTTTGCTTAGGTTAATCCTTAAACTAGAAAGAGCTTTAAATTGAAAAATAGAATCCATTAGAAGCTGGATAGATTCCAAGTGTGCTCCATAAAATAAAACCAAGTTATCAATAAAACGCAGGTTAATTAAAAGAAGCATTCTACATTTGAAGTGAAATTTAAACTCTAGAGCTTTCCCTATATTATAGTTAATAAGTTGAAACAAAGCCTCTATGGGAAGAATAAAAAGGTAAGAGATAAAGGGTTCACTTGCCTTATTCTCCTTTTCCCTTTACTTTTTTTGAAGGAGTACCATTCAGCATAACATTAAATGAGGTGGAAGATATACAAGCTCTGATCCAACTAATAAACGTATCAAGGAAACCCAAGATACTCATCTAGTGAAATAGAAAATCCCAAGTAGCAAAATTAAAAAGCTTTGTGAAAATTCAATTTTATAAGGCAATTAAGTGAGGAATTCTTCCAGGAATAGCCTTTTAATAGTTCCTGGACAATTAGGAAGTTATTTCTAATATTTCTACCCTTTATAAAGCACCCCCTCGTTTTCACTAATTATAGAGTTGAGTACTCCTATTAGCGAAGATTTTAGCAATAGGCTTGAAATCACCAAATGGTGATGGGATAAAGCATTTAGGAACTAGGCATAAGAAAGTCTTATTTATTTCGTTGAGGAGGGATCCATAAGCGAAGAATTCTAATACAACTTGCTTTACACAAAAACTAATCCCATTCCAACCTTTTTGGTAAAAACAATCATTTAATCCATCTGGCACAAATGCTTTGTTACCATTAAGTTGAAAATTTGTTTCCATAATTTCTCTGTCATCAATAGTCTTAATTAGTTCTAGGGGATCTATGTGTGAGATTATCTTCTTGAAGAATGGGCTTAGCATATTGGAGGATAGAGATGACCAACTAGGTTCTTAAACTAACTAGTAGCCTCACTTAGTAAGTCACTCTGCTTTGTTAGGATTCTTCCATCTTTAGTAAGAATAGAAGAGATTATGTTGTGATTTCTCCGTACAACTAGAGAGTTATGAAATAAACTTGATGCATTTGGCCACATTTTTAATCCAGTTAATCTTGGATCTTTATTGGATTAGACAAAAGTGGTTCTTGATAGCTCTTAAGAAATTCTCTAAGTCATTTTCCTTCTTTTCTAACAACCTAGGGTCATTAAGATAAGCAACAATTAATGTTTAGGTAGTAGTTAAGACCTCCCTAGTTTTATCCATGGTTTCTTTTCTATTAAGGCCTACTATGGCATTAAGTTTTTCCAATTCCCCTTTAATTGCCTTCAATTTTTGTACACAAATGTATTGTCTAGTACTAATATCAGGTAGTTCTGAGCCTTCTAGAGTAGCTTCCTGAAACCCTTTAACCTCAACTAGATAACCTGAATGAAGCATGCATAGTAATATTCTTTAGAAGGCCTTCTGTTTTGATAGGGGTGTGATTATACTAAGAGGATCCATAAAAACAACCTTACTCTTAAGGAAAACATTTAGTCAATCATAGTTTACCAAAGCCTTATCTAATTTCTTCCTTACGAACTAGTTTGGAAGATTGTTTATTGAACTATGTAAATAGGTTACCCTCATGTTTTAGATTAGTCACTCCTATGCTTTCAACATAGTTTTTGAAGTCATCAAAAAAGTTTCTTAAACTAAAATGTCCTTCAGCTTCGGCTTTGTACATAGTAGAATTAAAGTCTCCACATATCAACATGCTCCTAAGTATGTACACTCATAATATTCAAGCTATTCCATAATGAGGAACTCTTAAAAGTCAAGTTAAAGCCATAGATAATAGATGCAAAGAAGGATATGTTCTTATTGATACTTCAAATGCATAACATAATCATTTGAGTCCAACAGCTCTAGCTTAACAAAGCTAGTTTTGTAGTATACAATAATTCTTCCATATGCATGATGCTGATGGTTAGTAACCAAATTCCAATAGGGGCCCAATATTTTCAAATTATTTAGATTCTCCAATCTAATCTTAGACTAAAAATACCCCAAATATAAGGTTTCTTCTTATAAACAAGATCCTCTAAAGCATTTAGCTTATTGGTACAATTTAGCCCACTAACATTCCAGATGATTAATGATACTGAAATTGGACTAAGCCCAAAGGGCAATTTTGTCAATGTCTCTGAAGTTGAACTAACATTAATTGCGATTTTGATTTTTAAATAAATTATCGGTTAAGTTACGCCATTTGATCCGGATAAAGATAACAAAGTGGCTCAATAAATGATCTAAATTAATGGGTCGAAGTCCGAGTAAAAAATGGGTCCCGATCAGTGTGAACCGGGTCCATATCGGCCTTGTGATGGGGAAGCCTGATATGGAAGCTATATATAGGTTAGGTCTCCTGCAGTTACTCAGAGAAGAATAAGAACGTTCACGAGCATAAGGTTCCTGACCCGTTAAGGAAGCTCGGAACGCTGAGGAAACTGTAGAAAGGCCTA
>JANIJH010352771.1:0-15481 GCA_024520975.1 Erythroxylum areolatum
TAATAATACTAATATATAAGATGATCAATTACTCATATTTTATTTATAATATATATTTTATAACTAATTGTTAATTAATTTTTATCAATAAATAAAATTTATATTTCTATAATTTATCATACTTAGATGTAAATATATTTTTAAATATATTAATTTACATATAACATTAGTAGAAAAAGTTGTAAAAAAGTTTTTTTTCCTTTACGTTGTAACTTTCTCTCTTTTTTATTACATATAAAAGGGTATAATTAGTTTTGATGGCTAAATATTTAGTTGTTTCATAAAAACACTCCTATATAGGAGTGATTTCATTTTTAGCTGTTTGAAGACAAACAACTATTATATCATCTACACTCAAAACAGATGAAATAGCTATTTGAAAAGTCAAACAGCTGAAACATACCAATCAGCTAAGAAAATAATTGATTGGTAGCTAACCAAATGAGGCCTTATTGTCTATAGTCATTTAAGTTAATAATTATATTTGCTTTCATACTTTTGATTTATTTCATAATAATTAGAAACATTTTCTAATTAAAATGAAATAATTATATTTTAATATGATTAGTTTAATTGGAATTAATATTTTGAAACTTATAGCAACCATAATTTCAGTATGAGCATGACTTTCGTATAGTGTTAGTCAAATCATTTATTTATTATTTTTTTATTTTTGTGAGCAGCTTCTAGTTTCTGAAATTTGTTTTAGGAAAATGTAAGAGGTCGCCTAATTTTTTGCAAATTACAGCACAGACGAGACGAGTCATCGTTATGTTAGTTCACCGGTTTGTGCTTCGTAAGTTGATTAAAAATATAAAGAGGATGATGAGGAATTTGTTACAGCGGTATATCTGATAATCACCTTGGGGATAAACTAAAATGGTTTGAGGTATATATAATTTCAAGCTTAAAGAATTTAAACCTCCTAATTGTATTCAAAGCCACGGTTAACATGATTATAGCAGAAGGGATTGACATTGCAGATTCAAGGGATTCTCCATAATAATGAATTGCATCCCTACATACAGATCTTCGAAAATAAAAGATGAGTCAACATAGAGGAATAACTACTCTAATAGTTTCACCAATAAAACATGCTTAAACCTATTCGAAGTTCTAGTTCAAAAAACTACCAAGTCGAAAATAATATTATCCACCAACCGAGCCCCCAAACGTCTTTTATGCTTTGGCTAACAATCAAACAAAGCCTAAAGACTATAAACAAATGAAAGGGAATCCCTCAAACTAATATGCTATGTAAGCTTAGCAATGAAGACCTTGAGAACTTCAAGCATTTGTGTTTTACATACTAGTACTCTGATACCTTTTAGAATTAAGCACTAACACTCTACAAACTACCTTGCCATGAAAGTAGCTAACCTCAGTTCATGTCTTGGGCTAGATAAGTATCGTTTACTTCTCAAGGTGATCTAAAAGTTTTTAAACTTATAATTAACTATGTCATATATGCATTATAGAAGGAGAGAAGCATGAGAATCTCTCAAAATATTTCTTAGAAAATCTAAGTCTTCACTCAAACCAGTTTACATTAGATCAGGAATAAAATATTAGCTCATAACATCTAACTCTTATTGGTGTGTTAACTAATTTCCAAGCTATGTATCAACTGCTTCTACTAGGATGATTTGGTTTAAGCTTTTTTTTTTAATCGTATTATCCCCCAATATTTCCAAGGAGCTGTTGCAATTATGGTTTTGGTTTTTTGCTAAACCAGTTGTAATCTTCCTTCTTATTTTGATGCATTCTTCTTTTTTTAAAAATATTGTAATGATATAATTGTATGGTTCAACACTCTTTTTTGTGATTATCTTTGGTTATAGGATACACTGAAGATATAAATAGTGGGTCATTAAAAATCCCTAATCTATCCATTATAAATATATATCTTCAATGTTTTTGCTTAATCAATATGATTGGAGATAAGCAATTCAATTTTTGTATTAAAGTTATTTGTTATGCTTATGTGTATTGTTTACATTGATACATTTCAAAGTTTTTAAATAGTTTTATTAAGAATTTGACCGAAATTTATTATTTATTGGATGTACCATATTTATTACTTTAAGGTTTATATTGAATCCGTGTTATGCTTCTTTAATGCTATTCTATTAAATATGATCTAAATCGGAAGAATAGCAAAACCAATTGACTTTTTCTAGGAGAAGACGTGCGTAGTGCCTGCACCATAAGAAAGCAGGCGAGAGTTGCATGTTGTGCGCACTACACTTGCCATATAGAAGGCCAAAATTTTTTAATGTTACTAAGGTTAAATTTAAGCCCAAATTTTACAGCAAAATCCTTAATTATTTTGTTTAGCTTTATTTAAGTCTTTTAGGTCAAATTTAAGGTTAATAAAATTACATGTTGATATCTAAACTGGGGTTAAACTAAAATTTAACTCAAATAGTTCAAAAGGACATTAAATAAAATTTTCAAAGCTTCCAAATTTACTTTAAAACAAACTCAATTAATTAACATAAGGATTTAGTTGAAAAAAATTTAGTTGATTTTGATGTCATTAATAAAGTTAGTAAATGTCATTTTGCTTTAAAGCAGCCGCAACATCTTTAGTATTATAAAAATTACATAAAGATTGTTAAATTTATAATGACATTCTCTAGTAATTTTAAGTAAATTAGTTGAATAATTATCTTTACCCAAAGGAAGTTATTTCATTTTAATTTGCTCAAATACAAGAAAATGGTAAATTGGATTATTAAACCCACAAGTATGAAATCTGTTTAATCATATTACTTAAGTTTGATTCATATAAATTCATTTCATAAATGTGACATCTCCCACACGAAGGTTTGAATTTATTACAAAATTAAGTTTTATTTTCATGGCATTGATGTGAGTGTTTTATTTCTTTGTTCATGTACTAATTACTATTACTATACTTCATGATACCTCTTATATCCTCATATTATCTCGTGACAATTTGTTTAACAAAAAGAAAAGGTCCTTTTGGCATTAGGGTATGTAGACCTTAATTTGGGGCTTCGTATGAAAGCGTCACAACTTCGTATCGAATCAAGCATGCTGGATGAGAAAGTATCATATGAAAGCTGAGAGCATCTAATCGCTTAAGTTTGATGCATATTAAGTCTTGTGTAAATAAAACCATTAAAGGTTCAATTCTTAATATCGACAAGGCAACAGATTTCAGGAAGCCCATTGAAGAGCAATTTGATAAATCAGATTCCCTAACAAAAAGCTTGAAAAAAAGGCTAACAAATGTGAACGCTAATCTAACTAAAGGTATGGAAGAGCATATAATGAAAATAAGGGATATTGTTAATACATTAAAGTCCCTAAATATTGAGATACCTTAGTCATTACTTGTACATTTTATTTTAAATTATCAACTTGCAAATTACAATGCATTTAAGATATTAAATGACAAAAATAAAGAAAATTGATTGATAAATGAGTTAATAGCCATATGTGCTCAACGGAGGCGAGATTGAAGTATGAAAAGCTAGAAATTGCATATATAACTACTTATAATAAAGAGAAAGAAAAAGGAAATAAAGGTGTGCTAAAGAGAAGAGAGATACAAATATGCCAATCAAGAAAAATGCGATAAAGAAGAGATATTTCTTCTACAAGAAAAGGGGTATATAAAGAAGGAATACCATAAATGCAAAACTAGACTAAAAAAACAGTTGTATTCATATTTCTTAAATGTGTCATAAATCTTATTTTATTCTTGTTCCTTTCAATGCATGATAGATTGATTAAGATACTACAATTCACGTTAATAATACCACATAGGGATCTCTAATGCTAAGGAAGTCAAAAATAAATGAACAAAGTATTTGTTCAAGCAAAAGATACATTTACATGTTAAAGTTGTGGGATCATCTCAAATAGATCTTTAATCTTGACTTTGTTTTAGAGTTAGGAAATGTTTTTTATATTCCAACATTCTCTAGAAATTTGATTTTAGTTTCTAAATTAGATAGTTAAACTTTTAAATTTTGTTTTGAAAACTATACAATAAAATAGTGGGTTCTTATTATTCCTTTATTGGTTTATATAGTTGATTTTGATCCACTTAATAATGCAATATGTATAATAAATTTAGTTTAAATGAGGGAACATTATTAAAGAAATTTAACAATTATGGCAAAAGAGATTAGGACACATATCTATTGAGAGAATAAGAAGGCCTATTAATGACAATATACTATCTAGCATTGATTTTATTGATTTTGGTACTTAGTGTTGATTGCATTAAGATTAAGAAAACAAATAAGTTATCTAAAAGTTCTATTAAAAGTACAGAGATTCTTAAGATTATATATATTGATATTTGTAGACCATTTTCTAATCCTTATTTGGATGGTCTAAGATACTTTATGTTATATATAAATGATACTTCAAGGTTTATATATCTTTATCTTTTGTACAATAAGTTAGAGGCACTAAATGCCCTTAAGGTTTTCAAAGAAATAGAGAAATAGAAGGACAAAAGGACTAAGATTGTAAGATTTGATATGATTGGAGAATATTATAGGAGACACACAAAGATGGAATAATAAAAGGGTCCATAGGGCATTATTACACAATATATAATCTTAGGCACACCACGACAAAATAATGTGATATAAAGAAGAAACCGTACACACTTATATATAGTGAGAAGTATGTACAATAATTATAGGCTCTTGTTAAGTTTATAGAATGAATTTTTTAAAACTACAATATATCTCTTAAATAGGATTCCATCAAGATTTGTTCTTAAAGCTCCTTTTGAGATATAGAATGGAAGGAAGCTAAGTTTAAGACACTTACATATATTAGGTTGTCTTATTAAAGTAAGGATTTATAATTCTGTACTAAAGAAATCATATCTAAGGACACTAAAGGTTATTTTAGTTGCTATCTAAGGACACTCAATAGATATATTTTATTTTCCCTCAAATACACCAAAGATATTTAAATCAATAAATTGGTTATCTAAGGATTATGAGTTTAGTGAGAGTATTAATTATCTAATTAAATTGGAGAAAACATCAGTGATTTATGAAAGACTACTAAATTTAGTTAAATTAATTACTTCCAGCATATTCAATCGAGTGTGGAAGAATAATTAATTTAAGTTCTCAATACGAAGTGGGTATTAGAAGGTTTACAAAGATATGGAGATCTATAAGTTCAAACAATTATGGTGTATTATAGCAATCAAATATAAGTCTCAATCTATTCTCATTTTTAGAGCTAATGAATGAAATCTATAGCTAACAATCAAGTTTGTGAACTCTACAACTACTATAAGGAGAAAAAGTCAGTGACTATTACTAGGTTCTTAAAACTAAAATTTACACTTCTAGTAATACAAAGAAATCTAAGTTAGACTTGAAGATAAAGGTTTTTTTTAAAAAAATTAAAATGAATTAAATAACAAAAGGAATTCAACACAACACTTATCCTACCAGCAGGATATCAAAACAAAGACCAAAATGACATCTTAATCTAAAGAGCATCACTGTGTAACAAAGCCATCTCATGTAATTCTCGGATCATCCTAAAACGAGTTAACAAAAATCCCCCTTTTAAAGTTTCACCAGAAGTTTCCGAATTAGGGCTCGAAAGTCTCTATCTCCAATGTCTCCAGACGTTTAAGGAGCTAAGAACTTTCTGGTTTGATCTTAGTAACTTCATCTTCTCTTTTCTTCTTCACTCATCTTTTCTGATTAGGGATACTCGATGGGTCATCCTGTGAGTTTGAGCTTTAGCTACTATCTCGCTTCTCCTGACTACGTGTCTTCAGTACCCGCGAAGGATCTAACGTAAAGATCTTATGGAGGAGGGACTCCGTAAGGTAAGAATCCAACTTTAGATTCCTACAGAACTATTATATGTGTGGTATCTGGCTAGCTTAGGTTGTAGAAATTTACAGCTCTAAGTACTAGGTATTCTTAGAATCTTGTTAAAGTCTCCAAGAAATAACTAGTCTCTCGCTGAATTTCTTCTCCATCTAGTTTATGACTAGTTGTTCTCTAATATTCTAAGAGATAATTTCCGTGAGGGCAAGTATACCTCTTTCCCTTTTCGCAAATCTTCTGTTATTCATCTCCCTCCACATCTCCTAAATACATGCTGTAAAGGTTACTATGTAAACATCCTTGTTGTCTTTGGGTGCATGGTTCAATAGTATCTTTTGAATAATGTCATTCAGATTGTTGTGATAGCCATTAAGTGTACATAGAGAGGAAACTTGCCTCCATACTCTATTAGAAAACTCACATCTGAAAAATAGATGGTCTCTTTCCTCTTCATCTAGGTTGCAAAGGATACATCTTTTAGAGGAGGAGAGGAATTTTAACCTTGTCATAGTGCTTAGTTTGTCCTTCATAGCTAACCAACTCAAGAAATTGGCATTTGACTTGATAGTATTTCTCCAGATCAATTTACCCCAACTAATTGTAGGGTTTGTCTCATACTTTAGTTGTTTTGCTTGCCTTGTTATGTCCATAACTGCTAGTCCATTCCAAAAATATGTATCCTCTCCTTTATTGTATCGATACTGTGGTATCGATAGAGATTTGATCTCCTTTGGGAAAGATCCCAGTTTCCATTTGCAATTAACTCTTAGATTTTATCTGTTTTTAAAATTTATCCAGAGTATCCCAAGAAACTGGATGGTGGATTAGAGCTCCCTAAACTGTCCAATTGTCATACCATAAAGAAATTATATCCCCTGTCCCTATCCTGCAAGTAATCTGATGTTGTACTTCCTCCCTCAGTATAAGAATTTGGTTAAAGAACCATGTAAAATTATCTTTAGGCTTGATTGCCCATATACTTACACCACTTAATATATAGGTATGCACCCATTTAACCCATAATGATTCCTTCTCACATAAATTCTCCACAATCTTTTCAACAATAAGCATTTGATGCTTCTGCCAATTGACTCCAACCCTAGCCCTCCATTTGCTTTAGGTTAACAAATTTGAGTCCAACTGACCTTCGCAATCCCTCTTTCTCCTTTCCCCTTACTCCATAGGAATTGTTTCATCATTTTTTCCACAATTTTGATCAGCCCTTTGGAAAGGAAAATGTGGGAACACCAATATTTATTCATAGACATAATAATCGATTTTAGGAGCTGAAGTTTGCCACCATAGGATAATGTTTTGTTTATCCATGAATCTAATCTCCTTTGTATCCTTTCAATAAGGGTAAGCATTCTCTAAATCAAAGTCTTCTCGAAGAGATAGGGATGCCCAAATAAGTGATAGGAGGCTCTTGATTACCCATTCTAGTGATAAAAGAAATAACATTAGCTTAGTGTGCAACACTCTTCGATAAGATGAAGAAACATTTATGAAAATTGATGCTCAAACTCAACATCTCCTTAAATCTTTGTAAAGTATTCATTAGTATGATAACTGAGGGGATATCAACCTTACTATAAAGGATTTGGTCATCTGCAAAACATAAGCTAGTTAGTGAAAGCAACTTACATTTGTATGGAAGTTAAAGTCTGGAGTAGAGGAGATCTTATATTTCAACATAAGGGTAAGAGCCTCCATATAAATTAGAAATAGGTAAGGGGAAAGATGGTCCCCTTGCCTAAGTCCCCTTTTGCCTTTAAACAACTCATTGGGACTCCCATTGATCATGATCCTATAAGAAACTGCAAAAATACACTCTTTTATCCAATCGATAAAAATATGAGGGAAGCCCATAACTTCCATTGTCTGCAATAAAAAACCCCCAACTTAAACTATCAAAAGCTTTATGGAGATCAACTTTTAATATGTAATTCTAAGTGGATTTTCCTCTTCTGAACCCTTTTAGAAGTTCCTGCAAAATTAGGATGTTATCCCCAATATTCCACTTGCTTAAGAATGCTCCTTGATTTTCATTAATGATGTAGTGTAGCACATATTTTAGTCTGTTGGCCAGTATTTTAGCAATAATCTTGTAATTGAAGTTAGTGCATGAGATAGGCCTAAAATTGCTCCATATAGTAGTTTTAAGAGTTTTTGGCATCAAGCACAAGGAAGTCTTGTTGATCTCTTTGAGGATTACTCCTTTTTAAAAGAATTTATGCACTACTTCTTTCATAATTTTCCCTGTTGTATCCCAAGTTTTTTTATTGAAGAATCCGTTCAAGCCATTTGGTCTAGGAGCGTTAAAGCCATTCATTTTAAATGCCACTGCTTCTATCTCTTGATCTGTGACCTGCTTGATTAAAAGTTCCACTTGATCTTCAAGAATTTTAGCAGAAATAAACATCCCGAGATCTGCAGTGCAAGAGCTAGTATTACCCTCAGATCCTAGGATCTTTTGGAAGTGTTTCAAAGCATCTTTGGCAATTTCTGCTTGCTCATACAAGATCTCCCCTGATTATGTTTTTATCAAAGCAATCCTATTGACATTTCTCCTTACCTTAATGGTATTGAAGAAAAACCTAGCGCATTGTCTCCTTCCCTAATCCAGTTGACTCTGGACCACTGTCTTAATAACGAACGGTGGTTATCAACTGCTTTCATGTAGGACTTCAGGGCCTCCTTATCCTCCTTTGTAATAATCTCATCAGTAGGATTATCAGCCAATGATTTTTGTAAAAGTGAGAGTCGATGCCTAGCATATTCTAACCCTTGCATTGTGCTAAGACCCCTAATTTCATTTACTCTCTTCAATTCCTTCTTTATAGCCTTTAGTTTTTGCAAACAGAAAAATTGTTTAGTACCACTTACTTCTACCTCCAATCCCTTGTTGACTGCTTCTTGGAAACCTTCTACATTGATCAAGAAGTTGTTAAACCTGAAAGGGTGTTTCAAATAAACCTTTTTGAATCGGTTGTCCACCTTGATTGGGGTATGGTCCAAGAATCTTGGGTCTAAAAACATGGCTTTACTATTTGGAAAGTTAGTTAACCACTCCACATTCACCAAAGCCCTATCCAATTTCTTTTTGATAAGCCAATTAGAGCTCTACTTGTAGCTCCAAGTAAATCTATGACCCTCTTACTTTAAGTCAAAAATTTTCACATCTTTGGTGCAATCCAGTAAGTCAATATTGTAGTTATGCAAGTTACAGTTCCCTTCAACTTTAGATTGATAAATAGTAGAGTTAAAATCGCAACTTATGATCTATGTACCACTAATTATTCCTTTAAGTCTTCTTATAGAATTCCATAGGTTCGTTCTTTAAAAAGTAGTATTATGACTGTTAAAAAAGGTAGCCAACACTGACGTATGCTCCATTTTGAAAGTCATTTTATATGCATAAATTGCTCATTTGCTTCCAAAACCTCCACCTTTATAAAATCTTCATCATAGACTATGATGATTCTTCCATACCCATGGTACTGATGATTGGATTTTATCTTCCATTGACTCCCAAAATAATCTAATTTATTCAGGTTTACAAGTTTGATTTTTATTTCTAAAAGACAAAATAATTAGGCTTCTTATGCCGGACAAACTCCTTCAAGGCATTGAGCTTCGAAGGGTTGTTTATTCCTCTAACATTCCAAACTAGAAAGGTCAACTAATAATTTTACCTTTTAAGCCTTTCTAACTGCTCCAATTGCTTTTTCTAGTTTGTACTTATTCCATATTTTCCTCCTGATTCTCCACCTCATGCAAAAGATCTTATTGTTGTGGCACTTGGGTGGTAGCTTGTTGCTGAACTCCTGGGGGATTTCCATTATGCAACTCTTCTTTATCTATAATACAGTTATCAATTTATGCCCCTCCCTCTGTTTGTTGTGCTGTCATATTTTCTATTACTACCATATATGCTGTTGATCCTCAACATTATGTTCAGTTTAATCCCCCTTAACCATACAGAGCTAAATTTTATCTACGTGAATATCTAATTCTTGATCCACCAATATCCTTTTCTACACTTCAAGTTCACTAGTTTATGTTTTCCCCTCTGTATTATTCTCATCAAGTCCCATCAATTCTCCATAATCTCCCATAACAAAAACTTTCCCTGTTGGTTTCCATGTTTTGCCCTGAACTTGTAGGGAAGGTTTCCAATGATAAGTAACCATGACTTTATCCTCCTTTAGAGAATTTCCATATACTAACCTTAAAATAGGAATATAATATTCCAACTCCTTTGAAATATCCATGCTTAGACATAATCTAGCATAGCCAACCTGTTTCCTTAATGTTGTATTCTCATCCATGCATATTGGTTTTCCCAAATAGCTAGCTAACAAGTTTAGGCCCTTAGTGGTCCAATATTTCAAAGGAATATTATGAATGTTCACTTATAGAGGTATGTTCTTAATTTCAATTTTGTCTAATTCTATACCAGGTTGCCAATTTTAAAGAAATAATAGAAGTTGTGAGATGTGTCATGGTCCTTCTTCTATCACTTTTTGAGCCTCTGATTTTGCACCAAATGTTAAAAGTGATGTTGTCATTTTCTGTTAACATTACCTCTTGTTTGGCTCTTTCTTTCCAATTTCTTTGAACCCATGCTTGTATTACATGAAAAGGCGGGCGTTTATCCATGAAAAAGCCAATGATTACTGCTTTCCAAGTTTTTTCTCCCTCTTTCAAAATGTCAAGACTTGGGGCCACCATTAACTTCCCATCAACTTCCACCGAGGGACTATAGAAGAGAGAAGATTCAGAGCTTTCACTTACAACCTATTTCCAGGTTCTCCTAGTTCCCCCAATGTTCTGGTAAGCTGTTGTAGTTGGTTTGGGTGGCTTTGGATGAGTAACTGAGATGGGTGCTTGTCTCCAAATATTAGGAGCAAGGGTTGCGAGGTTCTGGATAGCAGGGGCTTTGATAGGGGATGAGGATGAATGAGAATGGATATTAGGTTTTATATTAGCAAGTGGCGGATCTGGGGGTGATTCAATAAAGGAGGATGGTAAAGGGGGAAAATTGGTAAGGTTGGGAGGTGTGAGGTCAGAAATTGTGAGAAAGAAGCCTAATTTTGGTAAGGTAGTTATAGTGTAGGGGATGGAGAAAAAAATGTTGGTCTAGAAACAGTAATGTCAAAAGGACAAGAAAAACTTTTGAGAAAGAAGGACAGAACTACCCCTAATCTAAAGTAGGTGCAAGAGGATGGAGGAAAGAGAAAGGCTGATTTGTAGATGAACAAAGGGGAAAATGAAGAAGTGAGGGCTTCAGCCGGAGGAGCAAAGACAAGGGAGGAGAATGAAGGTGTAAACTCAATCTAAGCTCTACGTCCTTCACCAATACTTTCTTTTTGAGGGTTTGGAGTTTGTCATTTGAAGACAAAGGTTTTACTTAGATGGAAAGGATAAATAAATAAAAACCCTTCTCTTAAGTTTCTAATAAGGATTCATTGAGAATAATCATGATTTTACTATCACGTGTGTTTCCAAATGAAGATCTTAAAGAGGAAATATATGACTTAGCCTGGAGGATTTACTTTGGATAAAGAAACTCATTTAGTTTTCAAACTAAAGAAATTTATATATAGACTAAAAAAACATAACGTTAGTTTTATATGAAATTTCATAATGTTATAACCTTTTATGATTTTGATGAAAATATTATTCATAAATGTGCATATCTTATGGTTAATAAGAACAAGTATTTACTTATTACTTGTAACTAATAATGTGGGTTATTATATGAATTAAAAATTTTCTCTTAACATTTTAAAATGAAGATATGGTTGAAACCTCTATATCATAAGCATAGTGTCTCACATAGACAAGTTCATTAAACTATTAAGATTATCTTAGAAGGTTTACATTAAATATGTTTTAAAGAGTTTCAAGATAAACATATGTTCATTATTAATAAAATTCATTGTCAAAGGAGACAAATTCAATCTATATCAATATTATTGAGCAAGTTTTAATCTTATAAAATGCTTAATATTCTACAAGCACACGAGTTGTAGCATAGTATATGAGGTGTCGATCCCACGAGGAATTAGTGAACTAATCAAATCCTAATTTGTCTAAGGCCTAAAATTTTAATTTAAATGAAAATAAAAATGGGCAGAAAATTAAACAATTGAATATGGATTGATTGAAAGTGAAACTATAAAATTAACACACAAAGAAATCAAAATTGAGCATAACCAAATAACAATTGAAAACGTAAGGAAGATTAGCCAATTAAGAGAGAAGGGGATTTATCCTATGATCTAATGCTAAGTTGATCACTTTTGAGTTAATTCAGTATTGATCCTAGAATTTCAGAAGGTCTCTCAAGTTATAATCGTTTAACCTTAAATCATAAACCCTAATTGAATCAAATTAAAGAACTTGTAATCTCTCAATTAGCAAACAACCCATATATCCAATTAGATCTTAAGCACTCTTAATAGAAAATCGGGTCCTTACACGAAATCTCTTTTAGTATAAATTACCGATTTGATTGTTTGTGTGATCTATTAGATTATTTAACTCTCATTACCCAATCTGATCATTTTGCTATGGGTTCACTCTCTTGATTTATTATCAAAGCATGCAAATACAAAAAATAATCATAATACCCAACTCATTAACATGAAAAGTAATCAAATTAACATTGATTCAAGAACAAATCCCCAAAAGAGTTTAGAACATCCTTAAACACAAGTTCATCATTATTATATCCATCTTATACATCAATTGAAAGAAATAACAAGATGGAATGAGAGGAATAACTTGGAGTGGACTGGGAGCGATAGCAGTAGCAGTAGCTCCTTCTCCTCTCTCCTCTTGTCCCTTCTTCTCTCATCTTCCTTCCAAATGTTTCATACCAGAAACATTTATAAGAGATTGTTATTAATCACTTCTAGAACCTGATGGGTTCAGACATTTCCACTACCCCTAATACTAATGTTCTCAATATGTTTCATTTTTCAGTTGAGCAAAACATCAAAGAAATTCTAGTTTCTCCAATCATTAAACTTGATGTCAAGAGGGTTCTTTTCCATATGCATCCTTCGAAATATCTGAGGCCGGATGGTTTCACAGAACTTTTCTTTCAACATACCTGGAACATCATGGGTAGGCTTCTCACGGAGGTAGTGATGGAGTTCTTTGCTTCCTTTAGTATGCTTAAGTAAATGAACCATACTTATATTTGCTTGGTGCCTAAGAAACACAATCCCTACAATATGAATGATTTTAGATCCATCTCTTATTGGAACATCTTCTATAAAGTGATTTCTAAAATATTTACGGAACTTCTCAAGTTGGCTATCTCTAGTGTTATAAATTTAGCTCAAAGTTCTTTCATTCTTGACCGAAATATTAGAGATAATATCCTGTTGCTTCAAGAATTGTTGAAGGACTACAACTCAGGCAAGAATCTCAACAATTGCCTAATTAAAATGGATTTTTTCAAGGCTTTTGACATTGTTAGTTAGAGATTTATCTGTATATGTCTTTCTTTGCAGCTTCCTTCTTAGTTCAATGATTGGATAATGTCACTCATTCAAACCCCATCTCTGAGTATCCTAGTAAATGGGGTTCCTACCAAGCCTATTCAGATTGATAAAGGAATCCAAAAAGGGGATCCTTTATCTCCTTACTTATTCACTCTAGTGATGGAAAGGATTCTCTAGATCAACCAGTAAAATGATATCTTACAATAGGAGTTTTCAATTTCATTATAAATGCGGGGCACTCAATATCACTCACTTAATGTATGTTAATGATCTTTTGATCCTTTGTGGTACTGATTCTTATTCTATCACTATGATGATGCATGCTTTGGATTTATTTGTTGGTTGGTTAGATTTAAAATAAAACTCTAAGATGAGCAATCTTTACCTCTCAGCTAATGTGAGGAACATTACTGAAATATGAAGATTAGTGGGCTAAATCTATAATCTCCCCTATTTGTTACCTGGGAGTCCCAATCACATCTTCTAAACTAAAGTATACTGATTGCTTGCCTCATATTGAAAGAATTAAGGCAAGAGTGAATGCTTGGCAAAATAGGTTCCCTTCTTATGCTGCTAGGTTAACACTTATCATTTCTATACTGAACACCTTACCTTTATATTGGATAGCTCACATTGCATTGCCAAGGAAAGTCCTTAAAGAGGTTAACATAATCACTAAAGCATTTCGATGGTTAGGTGGCTCTAAACACTTAAAGAATGCAAAGATAAAATGGACTCAGGTTACAATTTCGAAAAAATTGAAGGTCTCGGAATCATTTCTCTCTCTACCAAGCAAAAGGTCCTAATGTGCAAATGGCTTGGAGGTTATACATTGACCATAATGCCCTCAGGGTCAAGTGGATAAATGAGTATCACCTAAAAATGTGAATTTTCAGCAAATTCCTTATACTAGGGAGTTTTCTTAGATTCTTATCTAGATGATGAAGTTAAGAGACTTTGTTTATCCTTGTATTAGGCATAAGAATGGTAATGGAGAAAGAACTTGGCTTGGTATGGCAATTGGATGGATATGAGTCCCCTTATTCTCAATCCTCAAGTTCAACACTTAAGAAATAGAATTCCTCTTAATATAAGGACTTCATCTTTGATCTTTAATGGTCAATGGAGAGGGCATTATTGAGGATTTGATACTTTGGCTCAACATTTCCCTCACCTAGATAGTGAACAGATGGATGACTCTATCATTTGGTCTCCAAATTTAAGTTGTAAGTTCTCTAATAAATCTTGCCATTGGATTTTTAGAAGGGGATTACTTGCAGTACCTTGGTCTTCTCTTTTATGGCAAAATGCCATTCTACCAAAAGCCTCTTTTATCTCTTGGCTCGTAATTAAAAACAAACTCAACACTAAGAGTCAATGATATGACACTGTGGATGCAACTTATTTTTTTTAATGTAAAATGGAAGCCAAGGATATAGATCATTTCTTTTTTTCTCTATAGATAGTCGAAAGCTTTCTAGAGCAGAATTTTGCCCATGATACCAAGTAGCGACTATCCTTATACTTGGGAATGGTCGTTGGCTTGAGCAATCCGTAACTCCAAAAAAGGTACATCTAATGCAGTTATATATAAGGCTGCTTTCACCACTACCCTCTACTTCCTTTGGAAGGAACAAAACTCTTATAGATTTATCAACTTTGAAGAGGATAAATATCAGCTTACAAATAAGATCATTAACTAGATTAGACTCGCCTTAATTGCTAAAAATTTACAGTTCAATCTCTCCCTAGATATGAAACGTAGATGGAATCTATAGTGCAGATTATCATACTTTGAGTAATTGCTAATTTTCTTTGTAATAAATTAGATTGTATAATGTTTGTCTTGAACTCTTTGTAAGTTATAGTAGTTTTAACTACAATAATACCATATTTATTTTTCAAAATAAAGTTTAAGATTTTTTAACAATTAATTCTAATTTTTTTATATAAGTTTCATATAGGAGTTTATGTTAATAATAGGAAAGGATGAGGTGTATAGTATAGCATGTCATAAAAGATATATCTTATAATAATAATAATAATAATAATAATAATAATAATAATAATAATAATAGATATTTATTTTGTAACTTTCAAACTTTA
>JANIJH010359418.1:0-18898 GCA_024520975.1 Erythroxylum areolatum
ACTGATCATAACTCTCACTTCCGATATCGAAAAATATCAAACTTTATGGCTACAGAAAGCTCTTGACATAAACTACACGTTTCCAGAAGACAATTTTCTCAAATTTTGACTAAATCAAAAGTCAACCCTCAAAGGCCAAAAAATCAAACTTTTCGCAATTTTTCATATTTTCACTCTTTTTCTCTTTATTTCTTGATTTTCAACTTAATTTCAATCAACTCATCCACTTTTAAATATTTCTTATTTTCATTCAAAAATCGGGGTCTAACACCAGAGCTCACACGGACGCCGGCGTTGGGACGACGCCGACGACGCAGAACGCACAAGAGGTCGGAAAATCGACCATGCAGCGCCTCCCGAGTGACAACGTCCGAAGCTCCACGTACGGGTCACGTCTCTCCTCCTCCTCCACGTTCTAGACAATGTCGGGTGCACCAAGGATGACGATAGAATTCACTCTAGCGTCTCAAGGAGGTCCAAAATGTCGAAAAACGACAACCTCCAACACACACATACACGGCAGAACACGCAACATCAACAACAGAGGAAAACAGAGGACTTTTAACTCAGTAGTTTTCATCAGATCTATGGCAAGACAGAGGCTAGCAATATGCTCTGATACCAAATGTAAATCAACTAGGCAGAGTGGGCATGCATTTCATACAAAACATCACGTATAAAATACATGCAAAGACAACATATATCAACCGAAGCAGCGGAAGATCAAGAACGATTACCTCCAGCCATTGCCTCTTCAATATTTCTGAACGTGTTGATGAAGATTGTCTATCCTCTTCCTTAAGCAACAAAGATGGTGTAGAATCTGCTAGGTGAGGATAGAACCTGAAGAGGTTGGTTTTAACAACCTACAACCACTCATACTCTCTGGCCATCACAGAGAAGAAGAGTCGGGTGGATGGGCAACCAAAATTAGTGCGTAGAGCATAACTTTATTAAATGGACCATATTACATAATAATGAGAATAAAATTTACACTAACCCCAAACTAGCAGTCTATATAAGAGCATTCAGGTTCTTAACTCATGGCCACAATAACAGTGTGAATTCAGATTACAATGGCAATCGCACTCGAGATTGTTAGCAGAGAAACAATCAAGCCCTCCTCTCCCATGCCACCTCATCCAAAAATTTACAAGTTTTCTCTTGTGGATAAGTCCCAGCCTTCCGTGTATGCGCCACTACTTTTCTTTTACCCCGGAACTTGTGACACAAATCGCAACGGCAGCGAGCTTGAAATCAACCAAAAGCTAAAGACTTCACTATCTGAAACCTTGAAACACTTCTACCCATTTGCAGGCAGGATCAAAGGAAACGATTTCATAGAGTGTAACGATCATGGAGTAGAATATATTGAGGCCCGAATCAATTGCTCTCTAGCAGAAGTTATCCAAGAGCCTGACCTGGATGGACTAGAACAATTCTTGCCGATATCTGTATTATCCAGTGCAGAGACCATCGGTTTTCTCTTACTTGTTCAAGCTACTTTCTTTGAATGCGGTGCTGTGGCACTTTGCCTTTCTGTTTCTCACAAGGTTGGCGATGCAACCACATATAGCGCATTCATTAATTTCTGGGCAGCTACAGCTTCAAGGTCGAGTGAAGTTATGATCAGTCCTGTATTCATGGGTGCATCTATTTTCCCACCGATAGATTCTTCAATACCTCAAATGTCATTCGAGTTTGCACAGCAAAAGCCTGTCACCCAAAGGTTTGTGTTCGATGCCTACAAACTTGCAAAGATCAGGATTAAAGCTGCCAACAAAAAGGTGCCACAACCATCGAGAATAGAAGCTGTCTCAGCCCTTATTTGGAAGTGTGCAGTGACAGCTTCAAGATCCAAGTTGGGGTATTCATCTAGGCCATCGGTTTGGGCTGTTTCGGTGAATTTACGTACAAGGCTTGTGCCACCCTTGCCAGAAAACTATGCAGGTAATTATGCTGGAATGTTTCTAGCGAGACTAGAAGGCGATGAGCTAGACTTGCATTTGCATGATCTAGTTTATCGAATAAGGAAAGGGAAAAACAAAGTTTTTGTAAGTTACGCAGAAAAGATTCATGGGGATGAAGTTGCTTCTACTTTTGGTGGTTATGTCAAAAGTCTTCTGACGCTGGCCACAAGTAATGATGTAGACATGTACGCTTGCACTAGCTGGTGCAAATTTGAGCTCTATGAACCTAATTTCGGGTTTGGATGTCCAATTTGGTTGAGTATTCCGGGTGCAAAATTTTTAAATAGTATAGTTCTGACTGATACAAAAGATGGTAGTGGAGTAGAAGCGTGGGTGACACTGACAAAAGGAGAAATGGCCTTGATCGAGTCTAACGAGGAGTTGCTTGAATTTGCTGCCGTAAATCCATGTATAGTTTGAGATTGATCTCGCCGCAAGAAAACAACATAATCCGTGGCTTTTTATTGATAAAACCACACTGAATGTGAAAACTTTATGTGACATTAAAAAAAACGTCATAAAAAGTTTGAATTTTTCATGACGTTTTATGAAAATGTTGCAAATTTGTAACACTTTTTGTAACGTTTTTATTAAAATGTCACAAAATAAAAACCGAGACGTTTTGTTGAACAAAATGTTGTTGTTAGCGTTTACTTTTTGTTGAATTAATATTTAAAAGTAACATTTTTTCTTGCGTGTTCATTCCCACCATTTTGTTGGTTTCTTCTCTGACGTTTCTTCTTCTCTAGTTTCTTCTCTGGTTTCTTCTTCTCTGGTTTCTTCTCTCTGCCTTCTTCCCACTGAAAATTGGTTTCACCCAAAATTGATTTGGCCAAAATTGAGTCGCCCGAAATTGGTTTTCATCAAAAAATTGCTTTGCCCAAGTTTTCTTCCATCCTGAGGAATTGCTTCGAACAAATTTGTTCTCCACCATTGATTCTTCTAACCAAAGCTGCATTCATCGATTCCTTCTAGTCAAACATCGATTACTGCCATTATGAAAGGTATTGCACCCTGTTTTTGGTACAGTAATGTTAATTTTATCAATTTATTTAATTCATTTATATGCATCAGAAATCTTGAAATTGATTAGAAATCACTAAATTCGGCAAAAAATTGTCAAGAACTCTTGAAACAAAGGAAATAAGAAATCACTACAATCATAGCAACTCGATAATAATAAGACTAAATTCGGGTAAGATATTTAAAAAATAAGAAAACAATTATTCTAATTAAAATTTTCCTAAATTTGATGTTGACGTTATGTAGGAAAACCAATTGATTCTAATTTTAACATGCAAGGATCCCCTTGTTCTGATTGTTGAGATGCTTCATATATATTTAGTTAAGTTGTTTTTTATCGCTTTAAGTGCATTTATTATACATGAACAACAAACATAAATTGGATCTTAAAGGGAAAGAAAAACAACAAACAAATACCGGGTTCTCCAGTAAAAATAAGTTAGAAAAACAAATTAGAAAAAAAAAAGAGAGTATTCAATATATGGGTATAAAAGTGCCTCAATATATAAGTACTTTTGGAAGATAGAAACAATATGCATGCAATCTTTGTAGGGAAGATTTCTGTAACTTAATAGTTAGTATTAATTGATAGTTTCTGCAACTTGAAGTTAGATATCAATATTATAGTATGGATTGATAATTAATATTTTGTATTTGTCTGTTTTCCTTTTGTTTTAGTTACCAATTAGTATTGTCTGCATTAAAGATAATCCATGATGTATATAGTAAGTGATCAGCTATTGTTAATTGCAGATTTTGTTTTAGATGTCTTATATAATGTGTGCATGAGATTTACTATTTGGAGATAGAACAATTAGGGCCATAAATCTGTCAATTAATGGTTCCTTTTGTGACATTTACTATACTGAACAATATCTATTCATAAGATTTTATACATTTAATTACTAAAGTTTAGTTCTAATTTATCGTGCTTTATGACAGATACTATTTTCAAGTGTGAGGAGGAGATAGTTGGAGGAGTGATTGGAAAACAAGAAGCAGGTATGCTAACTTATAAGTATCAAGTTGCTAGATTGTTAATTGGTTTGTTTGCATTCAAACTATAGCTATTGAATTTTCTCTATGAAATGCCATATTTTGCTCTATGCAATTCCACTAAAGTATTAGATAAATAATACAGTAAATAAATTGAAAAGAGTTGATCTATGAATTACAGAGCTATTGTGTATTAGGTGATTATATGTTCTATTTATTGAGACCTTTGATGAAAAGTGTCAAACTACCTTATTAAGCATACAAGTACGAGTCTTTGAAAGTGGGAAATTTGTTTTATGACTTTTTGCATGCATCAATACCCCATGTGTAGATTTGTTGATGAGTTAAATGAAGTTAAGATTTATCTCTCAAATACTTTTTCTTGGTGTTTATGATGTGTTTCTTAAGCTTGTTGTGAGAGTTTGATTTTTGATTACTCTCTCCCTAGTTCTTCATATAGTTTATCAAATAATAATACAAAATCTACATATTAGTATGTGTAAAGGAAAGCTAATTTTTCTGCAAATGTCTTAGCTGATGCAGTGATGCAGACTACACCGTGGTGCAGCAATGCGGCAGTTCCTTATAGATTTTCCATATATTGTAATTGTTTACTATAAATATTGTGTTTGAGTTTGGTTGATTTGCCACTAACATAACATAATGTTCTCATTCTTATATTTAATTGATAGGTATTTTTTGCTCTATGGATAAGAGTTAGATGAACAGTGTTAGGGTTTCCCGTGAATACATTGATGGAGTAAGAATGTTTATGAATTTTATGGTTGAAAAAAATGGCAAAGACTGTGAAATTTTCATACCCTTGTGCACGTTGCATAAATTGTTATATGAGGTCTTATATGAATGTTTTGACCATTTAATACAATTCGGCATGAACCAATCATACACCTACTAGGTTTTACATGGTAAATTGTCAAAATATAGATTTATCTCTAGGAAAAAAAGGCTTAACGCTGCAAATGTAGACATTGATGGGACAGGCAATGATATTAATGAAGGTGATGGTGATGAGGAGGATGATGGCATGCAAGATTTGCTTCATGATATGGGTGCTTTCTTAAATGATTGTCCAATTGATCAGGATAGAAGGAGTCCTCTTATAGGTGTCAAAGATTCTATTATGGGTTCCTTTCATGAATTGTTGAGTAAAGCAACTAAAGAGTTATATCCTGGATGTACAAACTTTTCAAAGTTGTCGTTTTTAATAAAGCTGCTTCACTTGAAAATATACAACAAGTGGAGCAATAAGTCATTTGACATGTTACTTGCTTTGCTGAGGGATGTATTACCTAATTTTAAACCTTTGCTGAAGTCCTATTATGAAGCAAATCAATTTCTACGGAGACTAGGTTTGGGTTATAGGTCGATACATGCATGTAAGTATAATTGTTCCCAATTTTGGAAAGAGTATGGGGACTTGGAAAGTTGTCTCCAGTGTGGAACATCAAGATGGAGAATTAATGATGACTGGGGTAAAAAGATACCTCATAAAATGTTGTGGTACTTTCCATTAAAAGATTACAACAATTATTCATATTAAGTAAGACCGCTAAACAAATGACATGGCATAATGATAGGCCTAAAGGTGACAGTAATACCATGGTTCATCCTTCTGATGGAGAAGCTTGGAAGAGCTTTGATGAGCTATATCTTGAGTTTACCAGAGAACCATGTAATGTTTGACTAGGATTAGCAACAGATGGATTCAATCCACATGGCAATTTATCACTTTCATATAGCGTGTGGCCTATTATTCTCTTAGCATACAATTTAGCCCTTTGGATGCATATGGATGAGTCATTTTTTATGTTATCGCTGGTTATTCTAGGTTCGAAAGCAGTAGGTTGAGACATTGACGTCTAAATGAGACCACTAGTAGATGAGTTAAATGAGTTATGAGAGAACGGTTTTGATGTTTTTGATGCTTCAAAAGGAGACAATTTTCGAATGCATGCAGCTTTAATGTGGACTATCAACGACTTTCTAGCCTATGATAATATTTCTGGGTGGGGCACTAAAGGCTATAAGGCATGCCTTGTTTGTAACAAGCACACTCCTTCTTGTAAGTTAATAAGTAAGATTGGTTACTTAGGCCATCAGTTTTTTCTTCCTTAGGATCATCTATGGAGAAAAAGCAAGAAGTTTGACGGCAAGAGTGATCATCGGCCTATACCTAACTTACTAGATGGAGATGATGTTGTGGAACAATTATATCATGTGTAGAATATATGTTATGGAAAACACCCCAGCAATAAGAGGAGAACGAGATTGGAAGGAGAGTTAAATTAGAATTAACAAAAACATTCTTTTTTATCTACCTTATTAGCATTAAGTTAAGATGAAGGCATAACCTTGATGTCATGCATATAGAAAAGAATATTTGTGACAATATCCTTGGTACTTTGATAAATGTTGAAGGTAAAACCAAAGATACAATCAAGGCTCGGCTTGATTTGGAAGTTATGAACATTCGAAAGGAATTACACTAAAAAGAGCAGCTGATAGAACTATTGTGGCAAAACCTCCAGCATGCTATACAATGTCTTCCGATGAGAAGAAGAAGTTTTGTGAGTTTGTAAAGTAGGTGAAGTTTCCATATGGTTACGCATCTAATATATCTAAATGTGTTAATGTTAATGAAAGGAAGATTATTGACTTAAGTCTCATGATTGTCATATACTATTACAAAGCATTCTTCTATTAGGCACGCGTGCCATCTTGAATAAAGATGTGGCAGGTGTTTTAATGGAGTTGGGGGACTTCTTTCCTCGAATTTGCAGACGAAGTTTGAATAAGTATGACGTACAGAAGAAGTGTAATAAGATAACTTTAATCTTTTGCAAACTTGAAATGATATACCCACTGACATTCTTTGATGTCATAGTACATTTGGCTATTCATTTGCCAAATGAAGCCTTACTTGGTGGACCAGTTGCATATAGATGGATGTATCCAATTGAGAGGTATTATTTAAATTTATCTTATCTGTGATAAAATCACTCATACTCTAGCAATCTCCACTCAAATTTGACAGGAATACATTAAAGATTGAAGAACAGAAGTGAAGTATATGTTAGTGTCTGAAGGTATGTCGAAGAGAGAAGGGGGAGAGAACTTCTCGAAGGATCTGTGATCTGAAGATTAAACTAAAGTTTAGACCACGTGGGGACAAAAGTCTACATACATGTCTGAAGTCTTTAAAATCAAAAATCAGTTGTATTATGCATGTCAGAAGTATAACTCAATGCTCAGTCGTTTCAACTGATGTTTTAATACACTGTTATGGTTAAAATGCTTAGAAGATATGAAACACAGCTACAACAGTACATAAAACGCAGACAGAAGGAGTAAGAACTTTAATGACTCACGTGGATGGCACATGCAGAAGAGTTGACTCAACCAAGTTGATCCAACGACCATATTCTTCTCCAACAGACTATAAAACTAAGGTAAAAACATCAGACAAAGCAGAACACATTCACAGAATTCAAAGCTTCAATTTTCTTTGTATTCAGTAGTTAAGAGAGTGTAAAGAGAGTAGAGAAAATATTCAGAGAGTGCTATAGTACACCTATGGGTACTAGGAGAGTCTTTAAGAAAAAAGCTCTTTGCAAGTGTAGGGATACACTCATCTCTGTACTGTTATCTCTTCTCCTTATTCTTCATTAGTGAAATTTTCACCACTAACAAGTGGGAACCTTGGATGTAGATAGTGATTCACTATCGAACCAAGTAAAATACTGTCTTCTTTATTTTCTGCAATCATATCCAATCTGTAAAATTAACAACTTATCAAGTTTTTGTATTTGAAAGATCAACAGAAAAGCAATTTATCCCAACAGAAGTGGTATCAAAGCATTCAAAACTTGCTGGGGAATTTCTTGGACTCTCCAAGCATCAAGAATCATCAAAGAATAGTCATTAAGTAAAGTCTTTAAGATTCTTTACAATACAACAATCATGGTATGCAAGGAAATGGATGTATTTTCTGGTAAAGAAGACTTTACCATCAAGAAACTCCAAATACAATCCCTTCTTGAGTCATATGACTTTTATGGTGCTATAGATGATCAGTATGACCTAGAGACTGATCCTATAAAGAAGCTAAAATGCAAAGACTTGCACATTGCAAGTTAATGCTTCACTTATCACCAACAGTGATTAGAAAAGTGCAGAATTGTAAGACTGCACAGAAGCTTTGGATGAAACTTGATGAATTGTATACCAAGAAGTGTCTTCCTAACAAGATGACACTTCTTCACAATCTTGCTAACTACAAGATGAACACTTCAGTTTCCTTAGATGATAACTTAGACTACTTCTTTAAGCTAGTTCAAGATTTAGAAGCTACAGATGAGAAAATCTCTTAGGAACATCAAGCTCTAGTAATCTTAAAGGCATTACCTTCTGAATTTAATGCATTCAAGAAGGTAATTAAGCATGCTAGTGGAGAATCACTTACTGTAAAGAGGGTTTTAGATTCTCTAATGGAAGAAATAGTTGAAGTTAATCCTTTTAAGAAAGAGGCTGAAGTGATGTTTGTAGAGAATAACTATGAGAAGAAATTCCATAAGAAAAATAGCAAGAAAGGAAAGTGGCAGAAGGGAAGTGGGAAAGAAAAACACTCTAAGGAAGGGGAAAATGAAAAGAAGAAAAAAGGCAAATGGAAGAAATGCTTTTATTGTGATAAGGAGGGTCATTTTGCTAGGGATTGTAGGAAAAAAAAGAGGGAAAAGGCAGCTGAAAGTGGAATTTCAGGTAATGCTGAAAAACCTGAAGATTCTAATGGAGATGAAATTCTAACTGTGACTAAGGATTGTGAGGACCTTAGTAGAGAATGGATATTTGATTCAGGGTGTACTATGTATGTCACTCCTCACAGGGACTGGTTCGCAACATTTGAACTAATCACTGCCAAGGTTTAAATGGCATATTCTGGGCAGCAAAGGATAGAGGGCATAGGAAGTGTTTCCATCAACATGTTTGATGGAAAAAGAAGGATCCTAAGCAATGTCAGATTTGTGCCTAGAATAAGGAGAAATCTGATTTCTGAAAGCTTGTTTGATAAGCAAGGCTTTCAGATCAGATCTAAAGATGGACTTAGAGAAATCCTAAGGGATGGGAAAGTCATCATTAGAGGAGTGGAAAGGGGTGGTTTGTACTATATTATAGGCTCAACTGAAATTAATCAGATTTCAAAAATTGGAAACCTTGAACCAGCCAAGTAATGGCATGCAAGATTGTGTCATTCAAGCAACAAAAGCCGACTCCATCTCTCTAGGCAAGGTCTAATCCTTAAAGAAAACCTTCAGAAGTTAGAATTTTGTGAATCTTGTGTGCTAGGAAAGCACCACAGGTCAACATTTCAAAGAGGAGCTAAAAAAGCTACAGAGATCATAGAGTATGCTCATAGTGATCTCTGGGGGCCAGCTCAAGTCCCCACAGTAGGAGGAAATTTGTATTTTATGTCCATAATTGATGATAAATCAAGAAAATGTTGGGTCTACCCTATGAAGAGAAAGGTTGAAGCTCTGGAGATTTTCATAAGATAGCATACTCTTATGGAAAATCAAACTGGGAGGAAATTAAAATGCTAAGGACTGGTAATGGGCTGGAGTATTGCAGCAAAGAATTTGAAGAATACTGCAGAAAGAATGGTCTCCTAAGGCATAAAACAATAAGAGCTGCTCCACAGCAGAATGGAGTAGCTAAAAGATTAAATAGAACCCTAGTAGAAGAGACTAGGTGCATGCTCCTCTCTTCAAGTTGCTCACATTCACTATGGGGGAAACAATTAGGACAGCAGCCTATTTAATTAATAGGCTTCCAACCTTTGCTAATAACTATAAGACTTCTAAGGAAATTTAGAGTGGTAAAAAGCCAAAGCTCACATACCTTAGGACTTTCGGATGTGCAGCCTATACACATCAGAAAGAGGGAAAATTAAAGCTTAAAGCAATCAAGGAGATGTTTCTAGGATATCTAGAAGGTGTAAAGGGTTATAAACTCTTACTACTCCAAAAGGGAGCCTACAAAACAATCATAAGTAGAGATGTCATCTTTAAGGAAGATGAATTTCGTTTGCTAAACAAGAATTCACAAAATTCTGACCTCTAAAGTGAAATTCAGGAGAACTTAGGGACATCAAACTAATCAACCCATTTCTATGTGCTACCAGAAACTGAAGAAGGTGGTGCTACTCAGTTAAGAAATGTGGAGCCTTCAAAAGGCACAACACAGTATGAAGAAAGGAGAGAAGAGGCAGAAGGTGACGGTGAAGGAGAAATTTCACACCCAACCTTAGATGATACTCAGGAAAACCTACAAGACTACCAACTCATAAGGGATAGGCAACCAAGATTTAGAATTCCTAATAGAAGATATACAGAACTAGACTTGGTTGAATTTGCATGTTTCATGGCTAAAAATATAGAAAATAAAGCTCCAGAAACATATGATGAAGCCATGAGAAGTAAAGATGCAAAATAATGGAAAGAAGCTTGTGAGAAGGAATACTCTCCATTAATAAAGAATAAGACTTAGACTTTAGTCCTTAGACCTTATAAAGCCAAATTAATTGAGAACAAATGGCTATTCAAGTTAAAAGAAGGAGTAACTGAACCAAAACCTAGAATTTACAAAGCTAGGCTTGTAGCTAAGGGATTTAGGCAGAAGGAAGGAATAGACGACAAGGAGATATTCTCTCCAGTAATCAAATTCATGCCAATTAGGCTTATATTAGTCCTAGCAACTTTATATGATTGGGAAATCCATCAAACGGATGTTAAGACAGCTTTCCTATATGGAAAGCTAGAGGAGACTATATATATGAAGCAACCAATCAGATTTGAGGACAAAAATAAACTAGACTATGTTTGCCTATTGCAAAAATCCCTCTCTGGGCTCAAGTAAGCTCTTAAACAATGGAACAAGAAGTTCCATGAGGTTGCTGCTAGCATGAACTTCATTAGAAGCTCATATGATTACTGCCTATATTACAAGGATCTAGGAATGACTAAAGCAGTGTTTATGTTAGTCTATATGGATGATCTCATCATCACAGGGAAGGATTTAAATAAAATTCATGAAGTTAAGACTGAATTGTGCTCTCATTTTGAAATGAAAGACCTAAGGGAAGCTCAGAAGCTTCTAGGAATGCAGATAATCAGGCATAGGAGGGAAGGAAAATTGTGGCTTATTCAGAGGAATTACATAAGGAAAATCCTAGCTCAATTCAATATGGAACAAGCTAAACCTACTTTAATACCTTTAGGATCACACTTACATATATTTTCTGACAAGTTTCCTAAGACTGAAGAAGAACATAAGCCTATGGCTCACTATCCCTATGATGTAGGTGTTGAAAGTTTGATGTACCTTACGCTATGCACAAGGCCTGATCTAGCCTATGCTATAAGTATCCTAAGTAAGTTCATGGCCAATCTAGGTTTAGAACACTGGCAAGGGCTCAAGAATGTTCTCAAATATATATCTGGAACAGTGAACTATGGATTATGCTTCTATAAAAGGGAGCTAATCAAATGCAATTACCTGTCTCTACATGGCTATGTGGATGCTGATTATGTAACAGACAAGGACTCAAGGAAGTCAATCTCAGCATATATATTTACACTATCAGCAAACACAATAAGTTGGAAATCACAACAACAATAAGTGGTAAGCTTATCAACAACATAGGCAGAATATTATGCAATAACAGAAGGGGTAAAGGAACTAGCATGGTTATCAGGAATATTAAAAGAAATTAACATAGAAATCACAACACCAGTACTATATACGGATAGGCAAAGTGCTTGGTACTTGAGTCGAGATCCTGTCCTCTATGAACGATCCAAGCACATAGATGTGTGATTGCATTTCGTCAGAGACCAAATCGCCAAAGGGACCTTCAATCTAGATAAAATAAAAGGTGAGAAAAATCCATCTAACTTTGGTACAAAAATACTAACACAAAAGAAGTTTAATTTTTGCAAGGAATACTTACAAATCATGGAAGCCCCTTGATTGTGAAGTCAGACTCAATAGATCTCACAAAGGGGGGGAAGATTAGGGTTTCAGGTTTTTAGGGATCTCTTTAGGGTTTTTCATTTGAGCGAAGATTGATGGAGTAGGAGGGAAAGTGTGATAAAATCACTCATACTCCAGCAATCTCCACTTAAATTTGACAGGAATACATGAAAGATTGAAGAACAGAAGTGAAGTATGTGTTAGTGTCTGAAGATATGTCGAAGAGAGAAGGGGGAGAGAACTTTTCGAAGGATCTATGAGCCAAAGATTAAACTAAAGTTTAAACCACGTGGGGGCAAAAGTCTACATACATGTATGAAGTCTTTAAAATCAAAACTCAATCATATTATGCATGTCAGAAGTATAACTCAATGCTCAGTCATTTCAGGTCATGTTTTAATACACTGTTATGGTTTAAATGCTTAAAAGATATGAAACACAGCTACACCAGTACATAAAATGCAGACAGAAGGAGTAAGGACTTTAATGACTCACGTGGATGGCACATGCAGAAGAGCTTACTCAACCAAGTTGATCCGAAGACCATGTTCTTCTCCAGCAGACTATACAACCAAGGCAGAAACATCAGACAAAGTAGAACACATTCACAGAATTTCAAAGCTTCAATTTTCTTTGTATTCAGTAGTTGAGAGAGTGTAAAGATAGAGAAAATATTCAGAGAGTGCTAGAGTACACCTGTGGGTATTAGGAGAGTCTTTGGGAAAAAAAACTCTTTGCAAGTGTAGGGATACACTCATCTCTGTACTGTTATCTCTTCTTCTTCTTCATTAGTTTCATTTTCACCACTAACAAGTGGGAACCTTGGATGTAGATAGTGATTCACTATCGAACCAAGTAAAATACTATCTTCTTTACTTTCTGCAATCATATCCAATCTGCAAAATTAACAAGTTATCAAGTTCTTGTATTTGAAAGATCAACAAAAAAGCAAAGTTATCCCAACACTATCACTTTTAAAAGTTAACTAAATAGTGTCCTATCTAATTATGGTTAATCATTTGTTAAGATTCTCAGGTACACTAAAAAGATTTGTTAGAAATAAAGCACGTCCAGAAGGGTCAATTACTGAAACATATATTGTTAAAGAGTGCATGACATTCTGTTTAATAACTTAAACAATGTGTCTTAGGACCTAATTACCAGTCATTCTAGAGGAGCAGTTGATTTAACAATTTTTAGTCTTCAGCATGACATTCTGTTCAATGTATCTTAAAGGAATTGAAACCAACTTCAACATGCCAGAGCGAATCAATGATACGGTTGGTGATAGTGACATATCAGTGTTCTTCCAACGATGTAAACCGATTGGTCCTCGACTCCTCGCAAAACAATTGCTCTTCATACAGATGAGCTAGAGATTGTACATTGGTATGTACTTATAAATTGTCATGAGATTAGGGCCTTTATTGAGTAAGTTTTTCTAACCTATTGTGAAATTAAGATATGTAATAAGTTTTTCTAACCTATTGTGCTTTTTGGTGGTCAATTAATAGTACCATTGAAATCTAGTGTCGAATTGAATGCAGGTGATTCACATGGGACCTGGTTTACCCATGAAGAAGAATAAGGTTACACTAAGCAACATAGTACCGACATAATTGCAATCGCAGTACTTTCAGCTTCATGGAAGTGTAGCTAATGAGCCATTTGCTCCTACACAGCCAGAATATCACACCTACATCTTATGAGCCTACTTCAACACCAAAAGATGTCACATCTGCGTCTATTACTCATCCTAGAGATATATATCTACAACTTTTGAATATGCGACGTAATATCTCCAGCTTCTTATAATCAGCCACCAGTAAAGGACACTATTCTTCCCAATATTAGAGCTCACGCTTCATATCGACCATATAGGGAACCTAAGTCGGGTAAAAGTTCACAGGAATCATTACCACTTGATACCTCTACAAGCACTACAGGTATGAACTTGCACATCACATTAGTGAAACATATAAGTTTAATAATTTTGTTTATCTAACCAATTAAGAGTATGTTATATGCTTATTGTAAAATATTCCTTTGATATATTTTTGGATCCACGACTGATCCGAAAAAGATAAGGGGTGTCACAAAAGGACACAAATTGGCAAAGATTAATAAGGCGATAAGTAAGAGATTGGAGATAGAGATCTCTCCCACTAAAGAACGACCAACCAACTCTATACAATCTGCCAAATTATCGAGTGAGATTGGTGTAGTATCCTGAACTTCCATACCTGTAAGAACAAAATGGAAAGAAATAACTAATGAGGAGTTGGACATTGCATTTGATAAGTTACACGTAAGTATTCTACAACTATCTAATTTGTACGTGTTTTCCATATGCCTAAAGCTTTGACTAATAATTTATAATTTTTTGCAACAAAAGTTGGAAGTCAAGGGAATGAGGGCAAACAACGAAGTACATGATACTGTCAAGAAGTTTATTTCTTTAAGGTCTAAAGATCAAAGATATCATTTAAAAAAGTATTATACCAAGCACGGAAAGGATGTTAAGCCACATAATGTGACAGTGGCAGAGTGGATAGATTTATACAAATATTGGGAGCAATCAGCTACAAAGGTTACTTAATTTGATCACAAAACTTAATTTCACAATTTTATTGACAACTGATTATATTTTAGTATTTATGAATTGCGATTTATAGATGTTACCATAAATTTTGTTACATTTACGATAAGAAAAAAAGTGAAAAAGCCGCATTGGCTAAGAGTCTGGTCAAATGTCGACCAAACTCCAACTTCAAGGCCTTTGTAGCGATACAACATGAGATTGCGAGTTATTGTCTTTTTAATTATATTTTACTTTGATTGACATTTCAAAATTTATAATAAATATTGCTAGTAATATATTTCTATACAACAGAGTGACAAAGATGGAGAAGAGTGTGATCAGATGAAGCTATGGTATCATACTCATTATGATGAAAGTAAAGGTCAATGGACAACTACCGAATGCAGAGAAAAATGGGTAAGTATTTAGTTCATTTACAAATATTTCTTAAATGAGAATGTGTATCTAATTAATTCTTAATTTTTCAGGAATTAATGTGTAAGGAATTGACATATTCAATATAACAAGGTCATCCGATGATAGAAGGTGAAGTGTGCGACAAAGTTTTGAGCACTAAATTAGATTACGTTGTTGACATGGGAGTTGGGCCTCGATCATAAGGGAAGACTTCGGTTAGAAAGAGACTTCGAGACGAACTAAAGGAGTCAAAGAAGGCTAATCAAGAGTTACAGTCTCGAGTCGATGAATTGAATAAAAAAATTGAACAAATGCAGGATTGACTAACTACTGAAGTCGAATAACAAAGAATTTAATTTGAACAACAAAAAATGCTCTTGGAACTTTTATGTTCTACACATAATATTCGTTTAAGTTAGATATATGTACTCATATTGATATATTATGTACTTATGACTATTTACTATACACTTATGACATACTTTTGATATTAATTAGCGTATTATGATATGTTTGAGAATTGCAATTAAATAATACATTGTTTGCATATATGAAATTATTGTGATACATGAATAATTATTAAAATTAATAATATACTAAAAAATAAAGAATTATTAAATAAATAAAATTTATAAATAATATTGAATAGTTATTAAACAAATAAGATTTAAAAATTTTGTATTTCAAAAAATAATTATTAAAATTAAATATTTATTAAATTAAAATAATTTTCAAAAATAGAAAAAATAATCATTAAAAAATAATACAACTATTTACGACGTTTTTGTATAAATGTCACAGAAAGTAACATTTTGCAACATCTTAAAAACGTCGCGGAATGTGACTTTCTATAATGTTTCCAAAAATGTCGTGGAATGTGACTTTCTATGATGTTTCCACAAAACATCGCAAAAAGACCAATCTTTCAGTGACGTTAATTAAAACATCATGGAATGTCTATATTTTACATGACATTTTATAGGAAACGTTGCAGAAACCTTTTGCCTACACCACATTTGGCAATGTTATTTGTGACGTTTTTTAAAACATCTCAAATTGTATTCTGGGACGTTTTTTGAGATTTTGTGACATTTTTTAAACGTCGCAAATTGTATTGTTTTCTTGTAGTGTCTATGTATAAAAATATACCACCACTCGTAACCTCCCACTCCTCAATCCCACTCTCCTCCTCTGATCCGTCATCCCCCTCTTGGAACTATTTGTGACCCCTCCCCTTTTATTTTTGGACCATGCTTTTTCACCCACTCTCTTTATCATCTAAGTTCCCATCAAGTTCCACTCCTTCTTGCATACTGGTGTCAGTGATTCACCTCCCTTGAGCAAAGAGAAGTTTTATACTCCTCAGAGAATCACATAGAGTCAGGTGATTGGTGATCTAGAGAACTGTGGTATGCTAAGTTTTGTAAGGTCTTCAGATTTGGGAACCCACGCCATCAAAATCCTCCAACTAAACAGGCCCTAAGAGCCAAGAAGTGGAACTCTACCTCAGTAGGCTACTTTTGGACAAAAGATTAGCCTTCCCCACTGTACAACAATGGCACTTACAAATTGGAAACGATTTAGCCTTAAAAAGATTTTTGATTACTAAAAGTGAGTTCATCTTTGAATTTTCTTTAACTAAATTGTCTGGAAGGTATAAGAACTAGGCCTATGGCATATATATTGAAGACCTATCAAACCTATCAGAAAAAAAGTTTAAGGTTTAAAAGATTCAACAAGTATTAGACCATTATAAAATTGGTTAAAGATTGAATAAAATTAAATAATTTAAAAAATGATTAAAGAAGATTATCCTTACCTATCAAAAAAAGTAAAGTTTAATTGAAAAAAGAGAGTGTTAAATAAAAAATAATCGACTTATTTTTGTTTATAAAAAATTGATTAGTTTACAAAAACTGACGATTAATTAATAAACCTATTGATTTTTAACAATAAAGATTATTAAACTAAATTAAAACAAAAAGTTGTAAACTGAACCAAAAAGTTGGTCGATTCAAGATTTTTATTATTAAACTGACCGATCTAGTTTCATGTTTAAAACATTGATTTTTAGAGGACATAGTTTTATTTAAGTTATAGTTGACATATTCTTTAAAAAGGCATAATTTATTCCTAGTAAGAAAATTAATGCTTCTTAAAAAAAACTTTATGCTAGATGCTTGGATCCAATGTATATCTTTTGGATCTGTGTAATCACGTGGACATTAACCATGTTTTCAACAATGATATAAAAATTAGATCGGATCGGCTGGTTCGATCAAATTAAGCATAAATTGGACTAATTTTTGGCTTAATTTTTACTATCTAAATTTGACTAATTTTTCGCTTAATTTTTACTTTTGACTGTTGTTTCTTATGAACCGTGAAGAACCATACTCTTCTTCTTCTTCTTCTTCGACACCCAAACTAGTAAGTGTTTGGTCATCTCGTGTCTGGCAATGACTAGGAGCACAAAAAGACGACTGGGAATGCCAAATCATAAGGACAACCCAGAAAACAAAAACATAAATTCATGACTAAAAACCAAGAAACGTAAAGGGTTCTGAGAACGAACACACACCCACTTGCCCATAGCTCCCTCCAAAGTCTTGACATGGTAGTGCATGATCTTAGTCTTTGAATTGGCTTCTTCTAGAAACCTCTTTATAAGGAGTATCCAACGAAAGTTGTGAAATTTATTAGAAGAGAAAGACGAGAAAGTTGAAAGTGAAGAACTTGATGTTAAACTAGTCTCTTGTAACCTTGTAGATGGGGATAAAGATATAGAAGAAAAGCGTAAAAATTGAGAAGAGTGTAAGAAGGGGGCTCTTGTGCTTAATATGTTGTAAAAATTGATCGGATTAAAGTAGGTTCGCAGCTAAATATAACTGAAGGAATAGTAATAAACAGACATATTTTACGTTAAAAAAACCCTTAAATTAGGGTAAAAATCGCGGGTCAGGATAGAAGAATTTTACTATGAAATTTAGGAGTACAACCTCTCTCTATTTTACAAAGAGAAATACTAACTCTCTCAATAAATAAGAAAAACACTCTAAACTTTTGTGAGGATTTAATAGAAAAAGAGATTTTTAGGATATTAGAAAACTAATATGAGAAGGCCTATTTATAGGCCTCCCATACGCATACACCCAACTGTGGACAGATTGTCCACAACTGGCCTCCTTTTTTTTCTTCCTACTATTTCTAACTTTATGCAGTCGGTTGCCTTCTTTTTTGACTTTGGTGCAGTCGACAGCAATAATCTTCCACTTGAAGATTTAATTGAAAGTCAAGCAGATCTTCATATTATTCTTTCTACCTTGCTGCTACATTTGCTTATGTCTCTGTCAGGTCACATGAGGATCGACACCACATAAACTTATCACCATTGATTTCTTTTGTCATAAAATCTGCTAGGTTATCCATTGTATGAATTTTCTGCATGTCCACCATTCTTTCTTCCACTTTCTCACGAACGAAGTAATATTGAACTCGAATGTATTTTGTCTTTGAATGAAATGCTGGATTCCTTGCAAGATGCAAAGCACTTTGGTTATCACAAAACAAAATAATAATCTCTTGTTTGCATTCGAGTTCTTCCAACATTAACTTCAACCACATTGCTTCTTTACTAGCTTGTGAAGCTGCTACATATTTTGCTTCTGTTGTTGACATTGTTGGCCCTTGAAATTTTTTTTAATTTATTTAAGCATGTCTAAATTATTTTGAGGGATTGTCTAGATTATTTTGAGGTTTTAGCTCTTAAGAAAATGGAAATTAAATGATGGATTATGTTTAAATTAGAGTTGATTAAGTTGTTAGAAATTAAAGGAATAAAATGAATTGAGGGCAATTTGGG